>BGPR01050085.1:0-11143 GCA_013235015.1 Araneus ventricosus
AATTCAATATAACTATTTAAAGATATAAGTTTAAAAAATATTAATTTTTGTACACCCCTTCATCTTTTAGCTTTTCTTCGAAAGGAGCTAAAATTCTGCTCGTTGTAATGCCGATATCTTTCTAAATACTAATGATACTCAACTGAATTTTTTTTATATAAGTTTCCCTATATATCTAGCTTTAAAGTTGTGAAAGAAAAATTACATTATGTTTCGCGCATGCGCAGTAAAACATTTACTAAAAATACTCATAATTCCTGTAATATTCAAACATTCTTTTCTACATTTTTATAACATGCTTCTCTATAATATTGCCATCTTTTCTGTAAGTTTCATATAATATAACAGAAATCTCTTCATGTTATAAGCAAAAAACAGGTGGGAAAATTTAAGATTTTTTAAGAAAACCTTTATATCTTCCCAAATATTTGTGCTGAGTTTACGAAAATTCCTGTAAATATTATTCACATTATACATTACTATTTCTGAAAGTTTCATCTTGTTATCAGAATTCTGTGAAGCGGGGTGGGCCAAAAACTGTTTTGTCTTCATTAGTTTGTAGACGGTCCCCTAATTGCCCTCAGGACCGAATCCTCAATGCAAAATGCGAATTATTGTCTATTTTTACATGCCCGAAGTTTAAAGGCAGTCAGTTAAACCATTCCGGAGAAATTCGAAAAAATATGGAAATCTGCAAGTGTCCGGATACTTTTGGACATATAGTGTATTCGAAGTCTTTTAATACTTCCACACAGTCTTCTACGAAATTCGAATCGGAGTATCTAAGTTTTTCGTCGTTTTCTTTAATTCCGTTTCCTAATGAGAGACGAACTTGTAAAAATAATTTTAAAAAGCCCACGATAAAATTATTAGTGCCAGATGAAATTCCTAAAGTCCTTTAATACTTTCACTTAAACTTCTTCTGGATTCGAATCCGAGCATCTAAGTGTATTATTGTTTTCTTTAATTCCGTTGCCTTCTGAGAGACTACCTTGTACAAGTTTTTGAAAAAGTGCAAGATGGAATTATGAGTACCAGATGAAATTCCTAAAGTCCTCATTATATTTAAGTGATAGTTGAGAAAGGCTGATCTCATTCGATAGTTCGAATCGCAGACGCGAGTCATAGAATCGAACAGCTACTGCCAACCACGACTTCTCCGAATGGCATGAAACGGAACATTTTGAATCTTTTTTCGAGATTGGCACGGAGAGAAGAATGAAAGAGATCACAAAATTGATTTTTTGGAAGTCGAATACCGTTTCATGTGCCACGCTTCACGTAAAGTATAAACCCATTTGGCTAGTCTCTAAATTTCTCGAATTTTTGAAAACTCTTCAGCATATTTAGACTGCCCAAAAGGCATCCAGCTACATTGGAATCATTCTAAAATATCAGTTCGAAGAATTCAATTTCCTGAAATGGTTTACAAATTATAGCTTAACAGATTTATAAAAAAATCTAGCCAAATACACAGATGGAAACAAAATAAGAGAACTTTATTTACAAATTTGCCGTACAAATACCCAAATACGGATAACAATTACAAAATTGTATAAGATAATACATAACATACATTAGAAATGGAAAGGTAGTTTAGAAACAAAGGTTCCAGTTTTTACCCAAGAATAAGGGTACAGATAATTTGTTAAGATTAAACTAATACAAACAGAATCGTGCTTAGCATTTAATTAAAATCAAATGGAAGGAAATTTTATTACGAATTATTTTGAACAAATACAATTTTTAAAGCATTAATATATTTTTTCTTTCATACATAAAAGAATATTAATTTCTTATTTCTAAGTATGAATTAAAATTTAACTTATAAAAAATCATTTAGTATTTCGATATTTTTAGTTGCATTGCTTAAATGAAAGTAGTTTGCGTTTATCACATCCATTTACTATTTTCATAAAAATAACAATATTTCATTTGTAGAAACTTAAGCACGTCAATTAGATATTTGCTAATATTCTTTATATTGGGCGAGTGCATCCAAAACACGTCGATTCACCATGGTGATCAGGCATGATGATCAAAGTGTTTTCTAAATTTCAAAGGATTCCCGATTGACTGACCGGTCAAGCCATCAGTCATCCTTTGATGAAAAATTTTAAAAAATAGTTGCGCTTTACTTCATGACCTTCATTTAAAATTCAATCAATATCCATAAAATTTTAAGATTTGATTTGATTTGATTTTGATGTGACATAAAATTTTAAGAAAACTTAAATACTTCAGATTCAGTATTTTAAACATATAGAATAATATTTTAAGTTAAATGTAAAAACTGAATTTAAAAAATTTGTAGATGGATGCGATAAATAATATCTATTAGTTTATTCACATAGATAATTGAAAAAACTATTCCGAATTTTTTTATTATAAATTAAATTGTGAGATCTCAAGTAATAAAAGGCTAATCCAATATTGTATTGACTTATATTTGGAATGCCCTCAGAAACAATAGATCTCAATATTAAAAAGAAATATTCAAAATAAAAAAAGCTGTTTAGTAAACTTAGAAAGTGCGTTTTTTAAAAGCTTTTAAACTTTAGTTTCCTTAACTTGTTTTTTGTTCGTGAAGTTGGGATTTTGTAATCAATTTTTTTAACTCCTGAGGCAATAGTTTTGAAATTTTGTGCAGTTGCGAGTCCCCGTTCCAAGACCATATTTTGATAACTTTATAATTTACTAGTGAATCCATAAATAACTAAATTTTGATTCATCCTTGCTGCGCCACCTGGGGGTGAATTTTCCTGAAATGAAGATTTAAAGATTCTATAATATTTATAATTAAAGAATAAGAAGTAGAAGATCAAAATTCTACTTTAGAACTCCAATAAAAGCGTGTTTTTAAAACGGTTTCTATTAAATGCATTCTTGAATATAAACGAATGTTAATAATTCGTCTGGCCATAGTAGCGGGCTGAATTGCGTACTCAAATACGATGCTAAGTATCTGCAAGGAAACGATTTCAACCATATTAAGAAAAATGTATTCGATAAAGTTAATTTCTAAATATCGGCTTCTCTATTATAATCAGAAATATTTAATTTTGCCATCAGGAACCAAGTACCACAAACAAAATCAAAACTAATTTTTATTCTTTGCGATTCTTACTAATGGAGACGATCTTATTTGAAAGATCGAGATCTGCTTAATCAATCAATTTGAGAGCTTTATGAAATTCATATTGTTATGTCTAGAGACGTTTTTCCACATAACAAGTTTTCAGCAATGAAAATGTTAGACGAGGCTAAGAAATGATGTCCAAGATTTCTACACTTAGGGATGACAACAGATCAGTCTCTAAAAACTGTTCCATTGTTGCAACCCAGATTACTTGCACTATTTCAAACGACTTTAAAATTAAATATTAACTGTAATATTATTAAAACAAAAACACACACTTCCTTGTAAAAACACTTAATCTTGGGCATTCATGTAATGCTACAAGCTTTACATTTTTTTATAATATATAAAATAATTAAAATAAGACATTTACAAATTCCAGAAATATTCAATCGTCTTGGCCCTTAAAATATGGACAGTAAAATTTAGGAAGCAGCACTTCTTTGAAAGAATTTTTCATAAAATGATTATATACAGCACTGGACATTACGATCATCTCCATTCTACAATATCAAAACAGTTTAATTTTAAGCCGGCCATTCACTTGAAGCCATGCCATTTGTCACAAGCCCGGTATTTTCACCCATTTTAATCAAAAAATACAAGCACGCCATTCACTTGTATTTAAAAGGACGCTAACTCTGAACGAAGGTGGGAGAGCGATCTTTTTTCCCTCTCTACAGCTGCTTGTCAATCGCTCTTCGATTTCCCCCAGTCAGCAGATTTTAATTTATGCTACCCTCGAAGAGAGGTTTCAATTCCACGCAATTCATTGTTCTTTTCGCTAGCCTCTTCACTGGTCTCTCTGAAGCGAGACTTGAAACTCCAGCGTTTACACACCGATTTCAGTCCAGACGGAATTCCAACCACCGCAAGGCATTTGCCCGATCTCTACAGATTTTTGGCTTTTTCCTTCTCGTGTTTCAAACTTTCCAGGTTATCTGTGAAGTGAATGGAAGGCTTTACATATTCAAATGGATAAAATACCAGACGTTTTGCAAGCCACGAGACTCCAATGGTTCTTGCAAGTCCTTCTGTTAGCTTTGTATTCCTCAAGAACTAATAGTTTAGTGCAAAATCCTTCCGACAGTATGCGAAAGGCCCTGATCATCGCCAAATCACCAACAGAGATCTGGAAAAAAATTAAAGGTTATTCGAACCTCTAGTCTTGTACAGGATAGAATGATAATGCTTTATGCTCGATTCTCCCGTCTTCGTCTGGCTGGAATAAAACGGCCGTTGCATTCTCTGGGTAACGTTTTTTACGTCACGAATTTTACAGAAAGAATGCGAGCCTGAAAACATTACCATTCTGAAAAAAAAACATCCAATATTTTGCGTTTCTATTAATGCGCGAGTCTGAAAAGATATCTTAAAGCAATAGTTAGAAATAAATTGCAAGGTTTAATTTATTTTCTCTTATTCTCATGAGAGCTATTAAATTATTCACCATCTAGCTATTTTATTGCACGCGATTAGATTATATAAAGGAAAAGCATTCTTACAAAATTTTGTTCAAATTTGTTTTGGAAAATTTGTTAAAATTAAGGCAGAAGTTGCACGGAAATAAAGTTTGCATCACTGAAAAGCGAATTTATTGTATTTTAAAGTGATGTAAATATGAATTTTGTGCGAAAAAATACTCTGGAGTTATTGAGGAAAAATATTAAAATCCCGATTAATTTTTAATTAAAAATCCTATTAAAAGTTTGAAAACTTTTCCTTAGTCAGCATCTACCAGGGTTGCCATATTGGCCTTCTTTCAAAGCCCTTGGTCTTAGGAATTTTTATTTGGCCATAAATTCATTTTTGGCTTTTTTTTTTTACTTTATTTTCGTTAATGAATTTTGCAACAATTCTTGATTAATCATTCTATTGTTTTTAATAAAATTTTTATATTATACATTTCAAATGATATATAATAAGCTGACAAACGAAGTAGCTCCTGAATAGAACAAGAATATTTTAAGTTTCTTTCACCTAAATTTTAGTGAGCATGTGGGGGTGTTTGTTGCAGACATCAGAAGGCGCTGCTGGATAATTAAGACAATTTATTTAATACAAACAATTTTAAAAACGGTATGACATGACGATGAAAGATGTTAGGGTAAGCCCATGGACTCAAAAATACGGGTGAAGAAAACATCAGTCACCGGAGGAACCGGGTGTAAACAACCTGGAAAAAAGGCAAAAGAGAGAGTTCTCGGTTGAACGTGTTCATACACTCTGCTGGGGGTAAAATCCTCAAGTTGCCACAACCTGGTTCACAATTACGACGAGTCAGGCACGACGAATATCGGCAGCATGGTGGTCAGAGTCGAAGTCCGAATCTTTTTATTCGATTCCGCTACAAATAATAGAGTATTGTACATATGCCTATCAAGTGGGATTCGTTTTCAAGAAGGATAGCCTTTTTTCTTACAGCAAATGAGGTCTTCAAATCAATTTGTAAAATTTGGCCTTTTTTTGGCCCTATTTCTAAGAAGGTTTGGTCTTATTTTGCTATTTTGTTCTGGCAACCCTGGCATCTACTATCCGAAAACTATCTGCAAAATTTGGGTATAACAGTCTTCTCTGTAGTGTGTTTTGAAAGATTTTTGCACCACGCATGTCGCAATTTGCATATAGTGCACCAGGCCTATAAACATTGTGTTAAAGAAAAGACACTATTAGAATTATTAGAAATCACACAAATCCATTACCTAAAGAGTGCCAAAAGAATGCAAAGTACTAATTTTATACTGCTAAATGATCTACTTTGATATTGACGAACATATTTTGAAACAGAATTTTGATTAAATAATTCAGTTAAGTACAGGGGCTGGTGGCAGTGTACTGTCTGTCCGTTCGTTACGAGAACCGTCGCCGCCAAATCGTCTCGTTTATGGCGGTCGCTATAGAAACGGGTTATGGTAGGAAGAATCCATTTCCTAGTAGGTAGAAGTTCATTCAAATGTGTTCCGCCGTAATCTGACGTCGAGAATAAAAAAACTCGGACTTCCGTTGGATTCCTCCTATTCGAAATGGATCTTCCCTAGCATAACCAGTTGCTATAGCGACCGCCGTAAATTAGACAATTTGGCGCCGACAGTTCTCGTGGCGGACACACAGTAGCTGCCACCCTTATACGAAGAAAAATCTGTGCGCACTTTACCAGTACGTACTTGCATACAAAACGCATGCATTGCTAAATATGAGAATATATTTTAAATAAAAATTAAATTATTTAAATTAATGACGTATTTGAATTGCGTATGAAAAAAAACCAATTTCAATAATATTCCTTTACTTGCATTTTAAGCATCAATTTGTTAGCATGTAAGGCCGTGGTAAATATACTTACCACCAACTTCCTCAATTTTTAAATGCATTTTTTAAAGGATGGCTTAAGATCTCGCAAAATTTTCCGATGAAACAAAAACCAAGATGTTCCAATTTCTTTTCTCAAACCATAACGTAGTGTCTGGACTTGATAATAATTAACCAAATTAATTAACAAAAAATAATGTCATCGAATACGCTAAATGTATTTCTTTCTTAAATGAATCAATAAGCTATTTTGCTACAACGCTACTAGAAAAAATGGCTCTTTAATGGATTAATACATTTACTGTTACAGTAAAATACATGAAACAATTCAATATTTATAATGGGGACGAAGTCCGATGAAATATTAATTTTCGTTTGTTGGACTAATGACATCATAAATAGGGGCGTCCAATAGTGATCGTACCGGAGTGTCTAATGATCCGGCCTTTGCTTAGTTTTTAAATTTAACAGAAGGAACTCAATACAATAGTAGCTTTCCTCTGGACCAGGAATGCTTTATCACCTTATCGTTTAAAAATAGAGTCGTAATCTTTGATTAGGATAATAGTTCAACCAACTTACTAGACTTTTGTGACTTCTTTGAGAAAAGCCCCCTTCGTAGCCAAGACAGCAAGGGTGGATCAAAGTTCGATCGAGAATTGTCGCTTCCACTTCTACAGGCGAGGCTAGCAGAGAAAATGGCTTCGCTGATCTTTTCGTTGCTTTGTCATCGGCAAAATGAAGCGAACTCTTATATTCTTGACAGTCTTCTTAAAATTACGTTGGGCATGCATGAACAAAATTCCGGTATGAAGTTATCGGTACTCAAATCTTAATTGAAGAACACAAAAAAACTTCCGACTTTCTGACATCAGATATAATCAGAACTGGATTATAAAGTTGTTGCAAGTAATCAAAACTTCTGCATGGCGTTGAGCGAGCTGTAAGCTGATCAAAAGCGGTGATCAAGGGAAATCCGAAAGAAAGAGATGGAGCCAATGGACCTTATGCATGTGACGTCACATCCTCCAACACGTGACCTGCCGGCGGCAGCCAGTGGTCAGTCTTAAACAGCTGACTCGGAACTTCTTTTATTTCTGAGTCGCTTATAGGCCAATCGTTTTATTTATTCCTCCACAGCTGTTTTTCTATACTCTCTAACCCAAACAGTGCATAAGGTCCATTTCCCAACAGCTGAAGAGAAATACTAAATTTTTCCAGTGATGTTCATAATCAAGTCTATAGATTTTACAAAATGAATCCAACACGTTAAAAATATTCCAATTTTTAATGTTTTCTTTAATTGTTCCGATTTCATCTCTTATAGTTATGATTAATAAGAATCTGTATAGAGGATTTGAAGAGCCCTCATAAGCCAGAATAAGACCATCCATCAGATTATAAACTCACTTAAATCATTCCGTTCCTTTCTTACCAATAAAAAAAAATTGCAACTTTTTTTTGTTCATCATTCAAGTTTATCGGAAGAGATGAGAATCCTAAATTTGATCATAGATAACAGGCACTTCTAAGAGCTTCATTTTGAATCTCCATTAGTATGGTGCATAACAATTCTAATAAAAACATTACAGCTGCACATCTTATTTCATTTACAGTTCTACAAGTGAAATCTTGCTAGTCTCTGCACTGCCATTTGACTACGACAAACAAGACCATATAATTTTTGAATCCTCGCCGGTCAGAAATCGATTCTGCGGAGTATTTGAAAATGACTGAGGTATTCTCTGAATGAGAAAGGAATGGTGCGATCTTGATTAATTTTTAGAAAATTCAAATAAATCAAAACGCTTCAAACGGTATTACTCGGTTGGATGTCAGTACTGAAGAGAATGATCAAATTCTATGACGAAGGAAAACATTCGCGGGATTGCAATAAATTCAACTATAAATACAAGCACGATCAGCATTCTTCTCAAAACTCGTAACCAAATGACTTCAACAGATTTCCTGAAATGAAATTACTAATTTTTAGATGGCGGTTTCCAGTATACGATTCCTTATTCTAAATGTCACAATCTTCGTTGCAAATTATTTATTAAAACTTCATTAATGAGATCTTACATATCCCACTACTCTTTCTTCCAAAGAGTTGCAGTTATGGGCAGTACGCTTCCATAACTGATTTTTGACACATCATAACTTCATTTAAAACATACTTTCCAGGAGTTGTATTTTTTCTGTTCTTACTGAATTTCATTACTCATTTGACGTTTTAATTGTATAGCAAATTTGATGCGAGAGGCGGTGACAAGGTTCAAACACGATTGCCTTGAAGGATCCGCGATGTATGCGAGTCTGGTTTATGATAAATCGCCTGTCTCTGGTCAAATGTGCTTCCGCTGGTGTGACATAGAAGACTGGACGGGAGAAGTAAGCTCGGATGTCATCTTCGTGATCCGATTAAGAATTGCGAGGTCCGTATCAAAATAGCCCTCTTGCTCTTTCAAAAACTGTTTAAAGTAACTAAGCTAATTTGATGCATTATTC
The DNA here is from genome assembly GCA_013235015.1 of Araneus ventricosus. NCBI lineage: Eukaryota > Metazoa > Arthropoda > Arachnida > Araneae > Araneidae > Araneus > Araneus ventricosus. The sequence goes on from BGPR01050085.1 coordinate 8,957, forward strand.
AATTTCTGTAGAATATTAACGTGAATGGGCGATACCACAAGCTATTTCATATAAAATTTGAACTCCGAAGTGCGGGGCTCGATTCCTTGAAAGGTTTCAATCATTTTTATTCCTTTTTAGCAAGGTAATATTTGTTTATATACTGAGAAACATGCCTTTGTCTTATGTCTGGTGGTCATAAGGGACATGTGAAACACGACCATGTATGCGAAATGGATACCGTCCCGTAACGATACGGGATAGCTTATGAAGAACAAAACAGAAGAACTAGCTTAAAGATGTGTCCCCCTCTTTCAATTGTCGAAATAAGATTTCCGGAATATGAATGCCAGATATTCCAGGACAGTTTCAACGATATTTCGGCAACTTATTCATAAAACTCTATTCGAGATTGCGAAAAGTCAAATTTGAATCCGAGTACTACCAGGTTGTGCCAAGAACTAAAAAAGATTAGTTTCTAGTAAGGATTTTATTAATGATTTTTCAAGCGTAATTAAATTTTTTAAAAATAAACTAATGCAATTCTTCTAGGAGACGAGTTAGTTTGCTTACTGAATGCCAATTATAACCTATCTGGTGTTCTATATGGACTTTATACAAGCAAAACCCACAGGTTGTGTTTTTTGAAACCTTTCGTGATGGAAGACAGGAGAATAATCGATTTTTGAAAATGAATTTTCTTTTGAGTATTACGTAATAATCAAATAGCATGTGACGTGCTAATTTTCGAATCTTTTTTTCTTTAACACCTATAGAACTTTAGTAATAATCCATGGATTCTCCGACATTTCATATATCCAGGAATCAACGTCCCTTCCGGTTTCAAGCAGACAAATTTTTTCGATCTCTACAGCATTCGATTAAAACAATCTTTATTTGAAATTATGGGGTGTATTCTGATACTCCCAACCCAACCGGAGGTACAAGAATAGACCCCTAAATCCGCCTGAAATCCGGCATGAAGGGAGTTTGATTTCTAAAATGTATCCAACTAACTACGGTCTTATGAATTTCTAAAATCTATCCAATGCCCTTGATGGCCATTTTCTAAAAGGATACGAACCAATTCTACAAGCTTTCAGTCTTCGAATGGCATGAAACCGAAATCTTAGAAACGGTTTTCTTAGGTTGGGAGGTTTTGGATTTCGCTTGAAGTCTTGAAATCTTAAATGTTAGGAGTTTTGAGCAGGCTTCAAATCCTGGCTCCCAACCAGTATTTCAGGATTTAACGTAAACTTACCAGAGTCTTCGTCTATTACATTAAATTTTCCTTCAGATAACTTCAAATATATTAACTCGCTTCCTAGAAATTTGGCTATTCATCGGGTAGATACTGGGAAAACAGAGGAATTTTTCACCAGGGAAAATAAGAAAAATATTAAATTTGAGCATGAATTTTATTTTACGATAAAAAACATCACAGGGCAAAGAGACATTTATTAAAAGGAACGCGATTTTTCACAGGAGAATACGAGTATTGTGGGCCAATGTTTTGTCATACGAAGTGAATCCTTTAGTATTAGCGCCATAATTTTTGGGTAACGATTGCGTAATTTTTCACTATGAACCTGGATTTCATGTCAGAAACAAAAGAGTTAATAATTATAATTTTTAATAACCAGGATAAAATGTCCTTTAGATTAACAAATTCATCGCTTGCAGTTGCATGATTTCAATCAAAAAGTTTCTGGTCGCATTCTAAAGATTCTAGTAGGAGAGTAAGCTGTACCATGTATTGCCAATTCTCAGGAACGGAAGCGATGTCGTCGACAGCAGAAATGAAAATTAGCATAATATGAAATATGCCAAATAAAGCAATACGATAAAGAAAATTTTCTCCCAACTTCTATGACCAAGTTTTCATCCCGCAAACTTGTCCAAAACATTGTTCACCTTCACTACTCAAATTTTCCGAACTACACGTTCGCAACATGCCCCAGAATTTTCACTCCATACTCAACTACCAATTACCCTCCAACACTTCATTTCACGCACAACAAATCAATCGACACACCTCCACACTCCACCAATCATTGCCCACGAATACGACACATTTGCACTCCACATATTGACCAGGACATATTCACTCTGCACACTGTCCACTACAGATTCCATCTATACATTTTCACTCCATCACACATTGCCCACGACACATTTATCACTCCATCACACATTGCCCACGACACA
>BGPR01050087.1:0-11143 GCA_013235015.1 Araneus ventricosus
TTTAAAAATACTTGCAAAAGCTGTAGGAATGAAATAGGGAATCTAGTAATATCACTAGCGCATTGAAACATTCTGGTTTGGAAATTACAATAGGACAGAATAGCGACAAAATGAAATGTAGGAATGTAACAAATGTTGTACAAAACAAGAAATTGGAAAAACGTAATAGACTTACTGTGTTCTCCTACTATTTCAATGATCCAAATCCAAAGGCACAAGAAGAAAAATAATCCACTCCAAAAGCAAAAGAAGAAAAATATATTCTACGTAAATTATTTCTTCTTTAAAATTCAAGCTAACTAAGAAACGAACTCAGTCGAAATGACGATGCGTTAAATAAAACCAAACGATTGCAAAGACTTCGAGCAAAAGATTTTTAATTTTACATGCATTTTAAGTTTGATATGAGAAAAAAAGAATAAAAATCGTTTATTTGCAAGCGAGGAAATAAATGGAATAAATAAATTTCAATTCTTTTTAATATTTTGACTAAAATAATTCTTTGTATTAGTTGAAACTATCACAAAAAAAGAAAATATTGGAAATCGGAATAAATTGGAAATGCTTTCCATCAGATCATTTGACTCAAAGGTCAAATAGGAATGGCCCTCACAAACTACCAACTATCTCACAATCTAAGAAAATCCTCTTGGGTCGGGTATCCGTAGTTATCACCCCCTAGTACCCGGTTTCACCCATTACCCCTTGTATAAGAGGGTACAGATCTTATACAGGGGGTAATGTTTTACCCCACTAGAAGTACCCGTTTTTACCCCGAATGCAGAGGTTATAGAAAACGAAATAGAACCACGCAACTGTTTTACTAAATCTTTATTGTTTGATAGGATATAAATCCTTAGCAAGCATATTGTTGCACAAAGTCTTACTGTGGGTGTATGGTGTAAACAGTCCAACACGCAGGATAATGGAGAATGAAGATTTATTTACAAATATGCAGGAAAACACGTAGCACAGGTACAGGAAACAATAGTTCTTGCACAGATTACCAATGTAAACAGACAACAATTCGCAGGTAATAACAGTTCAGCACTTTGTTATCTAACAACACAAACAGTCAGCAAATAACTAATAACTAGTAGCCCATAACTGCACCTTCAATAGCGCTCAACTCACCAGCTCGCACTGCGGGTAGAACTTCAAAGTCATTCGTACTCCAAGGCGATCCCAGTCGATAAAAGACGCTCCTCTCATCTAGGCGCCGTCCTTAAATATTCTCTCCGACAGGCCGTGATGTCACATGGTGTTTTCTCGTGTATTCCCTTTCCTAGTAGAAATATCGAGAAAAGGGTTGCATTTTCGGGAATCATCTATTTGTCGCCAAGGTCAGGGTGCTATAACTGTCGCTGAGGTCACTCCAAGCTTAACCTTGTAAAACTCTCTTCCCAACCATAATAAGACTCGCATTGCTGGGAAGCGACTTTCCATGCTTGTAACTATAAGCCGGACTAAATGTAGTTTTTATAATTGTTATGATTAATAAGTAAGGATAGTTTAAAAAGAAACCCAACATTTAAGAGTTGACGTCATAAACCAAATAAACCTTCACAGACGAAGTGAATTCAACAACGACAACAGGTAACTATGGCCATTCTTTTTTATTCACTGGTGGAGTATAATTCAGAATTTGTCAATGGCGGACTGGCCAGGTTACCCTATGGCAAGTGGGCCCCCTTAAACATAAGCCAATGTGGCGCCCCCAGGATGTGTGTGTATAAGAGAGAGCAAGGAAAGAACTCTTTATCTAGCAAATTTTCTGCGCCTTTTCTAAGAAAAATAGCAAGTAGTTTTATGTCACAAACACACACATTTTTCTGTGCAAAGCCGTTATGTTCCTGGGAGCATATAGGCATACTGTACTCGAGCAGAGCACCATTGTAACTTTGGAGGGCTCTGATTGGACAAGCGAATCTGACGTAACTATGCTTTGCTTGTTTGTTTACCTCTAAAAGAATTCCTTACTGTCAGACTTTCTGTTACGAAATAAAATGGAGAGAGATCTATACATAACGTTTATTGGACACCGACAAGACAACACACTCTTTCACATACAAAATTCATAAACAGCAAGCGTTGCAGAACCGCCATCTAGTGGCGATCACAAAATGACACATCGATATTTAACACTCCCCCCCGATGCATCCTTGGAAGCATCACAATTTAATCTTGAACTTCTAAATTATACAACCTTTCAATTGGCCTTCTTAAAGTACCATTAGCAACCTGGATTTCACAAGATCTAATTTTACCGTCTCTTCCAGTAAACAAAGTTTTAATTCTACCTAATTTCCAATTACATCTTTTAACATTATCCTCTTTAATTAGAACAACATCATTGATTTTAAATTGTCCAGAATTCTTAGGTATTTTAGAAAACATAGCAGACCTTAATTCCAAAAGATATTCTTTATAGAACCTTTTCCAGAAATGGTCTAACAATAACAATATATGTTTCCATCTCTTAATCAGATCACATTTTGAAGATTTAGGAACAGTATTTGGTGAAGGTAAAACAGTTAATTTAGAGCCAGTTAAGAAATGGGATGGTGACAGAGGATCTGGTTCATTTACATTGTTATACAAATAAGTAATTGGGCGTGAATTAATGACTGCCTCAATTTCAACTAATACAGTATACAATTCTTCATAAGTCAATGAAGAGTTACCCAAAATACGCTTTAAACAAGTTTTAACAGATCTTACTAACCTTTCCCAAAATCCTCCCCACCAGGGAGCACCTTCAACAATAAACTTCCAAGTAATACCATTATTCACAACAAATCTAGAAACATTTTCATCTTTACACAATTTATACATATATTTCAATTCTTTATCAGCTCTTTTAAATGTTTTTGCATTATCAGAATATATAATCTTACAGACACCACGACGCGAGATAAATCTACGAAAAGCCTGAATAAAACACTCTGCACTTAAACTAGTTATTAATTCTAAATGCATACCTCGAGTAACAGCACAAGTAAATAAAGCAGAGCCATCTCTTAAAATTAATGGTCCCGCGTAATCAATTCCACTTACCTCAAAGGGTTGCGATTTTTCCACATGATCAGGAGGAAGGGGAGCTGAAATTTCCTTACCTGGATAAGCGTTAAATTTTTTACAAAATCTACAACCATACAATATTGACTTTATGAAACGTATAGCTCTTAAAATCCAGAATTTGGCTCTTGTTTGAACCAAAGTTTCATTAACACCACTATGAAGAACTCTTTCATGACTATTTAAAACAATAAGACGAGAAAAATAATCATTAGGCAATATAACAGGATTCACTTCATCTACATCTAAAGAAGATTTAACTAATCTACTGTTAACTCTTAACAAACCCTTTTCATCAATTTTAGGATTAAGACCATACAATTTAGAACTCTTATCTATACACTTATTACATTTGATACAATTAATTTCATTAGAAAAACACTGAAATTGTGACAATTTTATCCAATAATCCATAGCACCGGAAAGTTCCTCTGTTGACAAATGTCCCACAGTTTTTTCTTCAGATCTTGAGTTTTTCACAAATCTAAACACATATGCAGCAACTCGCAATAATTTATGCAAATTACTGAATTTTTGTATGTCGAGCACTGGTTCCACACTTTCTGCACTAGTAGCAAGAGTAATAATACGTTCTTCGCTCGCGATACTTAATGGATCAGGACCACTGTCGTCGTAAGATGACACACAAGATGTATCTTGTTGAATTAGCCATGGTGGGCCATGCCACCAAACTTGATCGTTCACTAAATTTTTAATACTGCGACCTCTGGTGATTTTGTCAGCAGGATTCTCACAACCAGGGCAGTGATTCCATACTTCAGGAGGTGTTTTTTCTTGAATTTTTGCAACACGATTCTGCACAAAAGTCTTCCATCTGCGAGGATTATTTTTAATACAATGAAGCACAATTTTTGAATCTGTCCACATATAGACCTTGGCAAAATGTTCTCGAATAGACGCAATTAATCTGGCACCTAATAGTGCAGCCATGAGTTCAAGTCTCGGTAAAGACAATTTTTTAAGTGGAGCTACTCTACTTTTGGAGATAACAAATGCGGTTTTTGTCTCATTCAAATGGGAAAACTTGAGATACACAACAGAACCATAAGCACTCTGTGAACTATCGTTGAAACAATGCAATTCCCATTCGTGAGATGTTTCAGCATCAGTGCAGAAATACCAACGTGGTATTTGGATTTTCGGTAACTCCTTCAATTGTTCATGCCATTTAATCCATTTGGATTGTGATTCTACTGGAATCGGTTTATCCCAGTCAGTACCAGTAAGCCACAAGTCCTGGAAAAGTACCTTCGCTTGAATCACGTAGGGAGCAAGAAATCCAAGGGGGTCAAAAATCCTTGACACAGCTTTCAAAACACAACGTTTTGTTTGTTCGTTTTCCTGAATAAAGTCAATGATATATTGTGCACTGAATGAGAAAACATCCTTGCGAGTATCCCATTCCAGTCCTAAAACCTTTGATGATGAATCACACAAAGGTGTTGAATCCTTATGTTTGTCTGTTTCATATTCTTTTCGTAGAACAGGAGAGTTCGAATTCCATTTCGTTAAAGTCATTGAAGCCTTTTTCATGATGGTATTAGCATTGTGGTAGACTTCAATAGCTTCCATTTCAGTATTTGTTCCACAAATAAAGTCATCAACATACATGTAATTATTCAGAAGTTCTACAGTTTTCGGATATTCACTTTCGAATTTTCTCAAATGATGTTTGATACAGTCACTGAGAAGAAAAGGACTTGATTTAGCTCCGAACATCACACGGCACATTCTGTAGATCTGAACTTTTGGATTCGATAAATTCGAATCGTCGTGAATCCACAGAAATCGCATAGCATCCCGATCTTCACAGGAAACTGATATTTGAAGGAATGCCTTTTGGATGTCTGCAGCAAAGACAATTCGATGCAGTCTAAATTTCAGCAAGACTTTCAAAAGTTCAGGAACAAGGTTTGGACCTTGAAGTAAACAATCGTTCAACGATTTCTGATTTTTATCCTTTGAAGAAGCATCATACACCACATCAACTTCGTAGAACTGTGATTTTTTCTAAGCACTGCTCGGTGAGGTATATAATAAATCCTTTCTCCTCTAGTTGCATTAGGATCAATTTTTTCTATAATGCCATCTTTGATTTGATCATTTATAACCTGTTTATATTCCTTGTAAAAATTCAAGTTCGAATGAAATTGCTTCAATAGATTAAAGAATCTTCTTTCGGCGTTTGCATAATTGTCGTGCAATATTACATTTTCATTAATCCAGGGAAGTCTTACTTCATATCGATCATTATTCTGCTGAATCGAATTTTCAAATAACTTCAAAGCCTCTTCATTTTCTAATCGCTCATCAGGACTATTTACACCTAAAGACTCTATATCAGGGATGGCGAACCAATGGCACGCGTGCCATTGATGGCACGCGACACAATATTTTGGGCACGCCACCGATCACAAAGTTCACTATGAAGCATTGACGGTACTATTTGACGGCACGTCTATGACCTCATTAAGCATTTTTTTAGAAAAAATGGCACGTTGATATATAAAGGTTCGCCACCCCTGCTCTATATTCCAAAATGATTCTAGTGTTCTTGACAGCTTTTCTTCAACTAATAAATTAGAGCAAATAGATTCCTCGGAATTCAACTCCGAAAGAGAGAAGCGACCTTGAATACACCAGCCGAATATCGTACCCAATGCAACGGCGTTTTCATTTATTCTTTTTATTTCTTCTTTTGCTATTTTCCATAAACAGTCAGCACCTATCAGAACAGAAATGGATTCTTGATCGGCGCTGGGATGAGTCATCAGTGAGATTCCCAAGCCTTTGAGTTGTGATTTTATGTTTTCATCCGGTGGCTTAATTTCTGCAGATGTTATTACTGGAGCTTCGATGACGTCAAGGGTAATAAATTTATCAGGATCGTTTATATTTCCCAACGTTAGTTCTACTTTCCGTTGGCGCCAATGCTTCCCATTTTTTTCTGAGAACGTATGAATATTCAAATTAGAATAGCCTTTCGATGGAAGTCCTAATTTTTTAGAAATATCTTCTCTGATGAATGAAACTTGACATCCTCCATCCAAAAGACATCTTAAAATACATTTCTTTCTTTTACCTTCTCCAACGGCATAGACAGTTTGGAGAATGACATCAGATCCGGTTGTAGCAGAAGAATTTTGAGAAATATCGGCGGATTCTTCTTTTTCGGAAATTTCTGAAGGAATAGGCATTTTCGAGTTAAAACAAATGGATTCGTGATGTGGTTTCCCACGACATTTCTTGCAAGAAAGATGCTTATTTGAACAAAAAATTCCTAAATGTCGTTGGCCAAAACACAAAAAACATCGTCCATTACGTTTCCGGAATTCGCGTTTTTTCTCTGCATCTAATTCTTCACATTTAAATTTTCCATGATTTTTGTTACAAAAAATGCACTTAAAATTCATCGTTGACAAAGTAGACGCACTTGCAATTTTCGGTTTAAACTCAGAGTTATTCCATTGGTTTCCGCCTTTTTTTTTACCTTGTCGCTGAACGGTTTTAGAATAGTTCATTAGATTTGCAGCCTCACGACAATTAATTTCTCTTCTCAAAAATTCTATCAGCTCAGTAATATCAAACTTCGATTGTTCTTTTCGATTGAATTGAAAATTCAATTCTTCAGGAATTTTCTGCAAAATTATCGGACAAAGTAAGTTTCCATAGCTTCCGGATGTAACATTCAACGATTCTAAGCTACGGATCTGAATTTCGCATTCATCAAAAAGTTTCCGCAATGCTTTAACATTTGATATGTTTCGAACAGGTTCAATAGATAACAATTTATTCATATGCGAACTAATGACAATATCTTGTCTTCCGAAGCGATCTTTGAGTATTTCAATAGAAGAATCGTAATTTCGATCACTTATAACAAATCCGGAGATAGCAGCTAATGCATTACCACTAAGCAAAGATTTCAGATATGTAAATTTCTCAGTCTTACTCAAATTTCCATTATTATGAATAGTACATTCAAACTGATTCCAGAAGTCAAGCCACTTACTTGAATCTCCGTAGAAGGTACTCATTTGAAGATGCGGCATCTTCATCACTTTCGTTTCAGGAGCAGTTCGATTGTTAGAAGTTTCGTTTTGAGTAGCAACTGCTTCATGATTTCCTGTGTGCTGGTTTATGAATCTTTGCAGTCGTCCTCTCCTAAGAATAGCTTTTTCTTGATATTCCTGACTTTGAATTATTTCATCCTCTAGTTCATCTACGGACGTATCAGTTTCGATTTGCGAATCCAAATGTTTGAGTTCAGTCAATTTTTCAGCAAGTTGCACGCTGAAATCTCGCAAATTTTCAAGTTTTTCATCCATAGCAATATCCATTTTTGAATAGCTGACTTCAATTTTCGTCAGCAACTTCGTAGTCAGCTGTCTGATAACAGAACGTTTCTTTTTGTTCTTTTCTAACTCCATTTTCAAAAATTATTAAGTCTGACAATTTCTATTCTGAATTATCTCAAGAATCCAAGATTCTCCCGGGTTTCGGCACCATAAAAGAATTCCTTACTGTCAGACTTTCTGTTATGAAATAAAATGGAGAGAGATCTAATACATAACGTTTATTGGACACGGACAAAACAACACACTCTTTCACATACAAAGTTCATAAACAGCAATCGTTGCAGAACCGCCATCTAGTGGCGATCACAAAATGACACATCGATATTTAACAACCTCTGACCACGCTCTGACTGATTCTTTCAACTAAAAGCAGCCAAGGAGCGAGCGTACATCTCAAACAGCTTCATCATCATCATCTTCTTTCAACTAGGGAATATATATATATATATGGAAGCCTTTCTAGGAGGGTTTCTTTTTTTTTTCTCTTGACCGAATCAGATCGGCAATATTTTTAGCCCGTCTTTTGATGGCAATTTTCATCTCTTTTTTTATTACGGATTGAAAAGAACTATGGAATTAATAGGAGATAATAGCCTTTGATGCTGAAAATCCCCAAAAAACCCCAATCAAATCAAATCTTTCAACTAGCGATAGCGAAATGTTCTTTGTGTAATACGCCATGACTATTCAGAATTCCAATCTCCAACCCTTCTTTTGTAAACGAAGTTGTTAAAATCGTTGAAGATGAAACCATCTTTCGAAGCAGTGGCGAATCCGGGGGGAGGTTGCTATCGGGCTACCGCCCGCCCCCCCCCCCCGAGCCAAGCCAGAATTCTTGATATTATTTAAAATAATTAAAATTGTTTTTTCTTAATTTCCCTCTTTGAAAAAATAATAAAAACGTTTCAACATTGCTTTCTGGCTTGGATAGGCTCGAAAATTTTCCTATTTTAGTAGTCATTCCACTTGTACTTGTAGCCTTGACGCGGTCGAAGACATTTTTTGGCTAGTTATTTCATCATAATTTTTATTAAATTATCGAAAGTATTGTATTGTTCTTTATGATTCTTATCCTCAGGTGAGTAAAGTCTGTAAAGTTAAAGTATTTTGGTTTACATAAGACATCAGGCATCAGCAAATCTAACGACATTAAATCAAGAAAGAAAGATTTCCCTTTTGAATACAAATTCAGGCAATATCTTGGAGAAAAAATAGTATATAGAGTTTTTAGAAATATAAACAAGATACGCGGGTCTCAGTGTCGATGCGATGTGCAGAAGACTAACATCAGATTCGCTTGTCCATTCAGAGCCCTCCAAAGTTACAATGGTGCTCTGCTCGAGTACAGAATGCCTATATGCCTCCCGGCAAGAAGGAGGGGATAACCCCTCTGCGCAGGACGGATGCGGTCCTTGGAGGTGGCTAAACAACGACTTTTTTCTTGTTGTTTGTGCATTTAAAGGGCGTAAAACTGACGGACAAGTGAACTCGACCATTTTCTAAAGTAAAAGAGAAAAAGTCTCTGAGGTGCCCACTCTCACTCTCTATGTTACATTTGCAACAAATTTAGCAGCTGTAGGCTCAGAAGACAGTCCTGTAGAAGGTCAAAAGACAGACGAACATCTATCTACACGTACATTCGCCTTTATTATTTGTAGGCATTTGCATACAAAAGCATTGATTAGAAGTAGAGCATAGAAATAATAGTATGGTATATTCTGTTAGATTTTATTGCATAAAAAAATTAAATATAGCAATTCTACACCAAACTCATAATAGTCTTGTTTGTAATTGATTTAGTATAAGATTTTCGTTCTATATCTATACTTATAAGAGGCAATGTTTGTGTGTGTGTCTGCGATGTCCAGACGAATCTATCGCACTTACAGCCATGAAATTTGGCACACAGGTAGTCGTAATGGTGACGGAATGCACCTCGAAGCCGAAATTTTAAAATTTAATCTGAAAAATTTTTTATTTAATGTTTTGTGTTGTTTTGGGTGATTTTTCGCACTAATTTCTCAATAGCATGATTTTGGATAATTGTACGAAAAAAATAGATACACCATCGGAAAGAGCACGCGATTTCTGTTCTAATGATGTTAGTTTTGAATTTCTAACGTAATTTACTGAATTTTGAGAATTTTTTAAAAAAAATAGTCACTTTTCAAATATAAAATTTTCCGGAATTCTTAAAACTCTTGCATCCGATGTTCTAATAAAGATATCATTTTCAAAAATTGTTTGGTAGTAAATCAATTATTTTTCTCCGATTTAAAACAAGAACGGTTAAAATATTTTATTTCTTCGATTTTAGATTAATTTATTTCTTGATGGGATCAGAGAATTTTCTCGATTGCCGACAGTGAAGAAGCAAGGCGTTCGCACTTTTTCGCCTTGGCTACGCCATCTGGCGGAAAAAAAACCGCGGTCGTAAAGCGAGCAATAAGGTTCTGACTATTGGGTCTATTCTGGTACCCCCGGTTGGGGGGGGTTGGGGGGGTTTAGAGCGGACCCCACCCCAACTCCCAACCGAACCGGGGGTACCAGAATAGATGCCTATATCTTTAGTTAGAGAAGACTAGAAAAATTCAAATTGATTTCAAGGAGCTATTTACATAATCTGTCTTCAAAGTTTAAACCTGAAGTGGAAGATCTAATATATATTTTTCTTTTCTTCTTTGATTCATTTTGGATATACAGTCGGACCTCTATTTAAAGAACCTCTATTTTGCGAACTTTTGCTTGGAACCAAGATCATTTTGCGAATTACTTCGTAAAATAACCTCCAAATAGCGAAGTGCATTCTCTATTTAACGAACTTTTTCTTGTGATCCAATTTTTTTTTTTTTTCCTCCCTATTTCTCAAAATATTTCTAAACATTTAAAACTTATTCTTTCTTTTAACACATTTTATGGTGATCAATGACCTTGAAGCTGGAAAATGTCAAAGCGAAAGTGCATGAGCATGAAAAGAAAAATAATTAATTCTTCATGAGGTGGATAAACGCGTGAAGAAAAAGGATATTGCTTTAAAATTTGGTATTCCTCCAAACAGCTCATCAACCATAATAAAAAAATCGTGATAAGATACAAAATTATGATTCATCGAATACTTGTTCAAAACGTTTGAAAGCATGTGTCTATGAAGATGTAGATGAGACAGTTTTGAAGTGGACAGTGTGAAAAATAAAAACAATACAGCGATGAATTGCGATGAAGACGAAGATGATGAAGATGGAAATGATCATGATGCAGAAATCAACAAACCTTCGTATGACGAAATGCTAAAATTCATTAATTTTAATATAAAATTATTTTTTTAAATTGAAAATACAGTGTATTCGTGGACAATGCTTTGTTTTATTCTAGTTTTCCTTGCAGTTTTCTTTTTGGTGAGTAAGATATATAAAACAAATAGATATTAATTTACAATATAAAGGACTGATTAATTACTTTTTTAATATTTAGTGTTTATGAATTTAAAATCTGTTTTGTACAGTTTAAAGTATTTTAAAAGGTGAATCTCTATTTAACGAATTTTCCAAATAACGAACGTTTTTTTGGGATTTAGCGACTTCGTTAAATAGAGGTCCGACTGTATTTAAATTCTATAATTTATAACTTCATTGTCACTTAAAAAAAAGTATCTTCAGTTAATGTCATTGTCGCGAAGAGAAATAAGC
>BGPR01050090.1:0-11142 GCA_013235015.1 Araneus ventricosus
CAAAAAGTAATTCAGATTTTGGTAAATGAAATGGTGTTAACCACAGCGAGATTCAAGTACTGATGTTATTTATACATTTAAATTATACGAATTTTGAACTGCTAGAATGAACCCTAGTAAAGAAAATGTTTCTACATTCTTAATCAGAATATTCTAATTGTTCTTAGAAAATGACAGAGATAATAAGATACAGGAAATAATCTGCACTGCTTAAGTGATTGTTGGGTATCTCTACAAATAATAATATAAAATGTATATGCATGTTGGCACTTTACAGGGCACATAGCTGGACCTAGAGCTACTACTTTGGAAAGTGGAAATGTGCACCTCGGAGCCCTTTTCAAATTTTAATTAAAAATTAAGTGAAATTTTGGCACTTTTTCTTAACTTCCAAAAATATTACAGCACGAAAATCAATTTTGCATCATCTGAAAATGCAAAGTATTACCTTTTCAATAATACTCAAGTTGCTATAAAATTTCTCTAATTTTCTTAAATTTTTAAAACTATTTTTAGGCATAATTTGCAACATTTATTTACATTGTTGCAATGAAATTCAAACCATTTTCATTGTTTAAACAAATATTTAAATGCGTGTTTTCTCTTCCGTTTTTGAAAGCTACGGAATTTGCTTTCTTTATTTCATAAATTTTACTCTGAAATACTTAAACCAAGTCCTTTAAGATAGTTAATATATTAAGAAATACATCCAGTAAGCTGAAAGATGTTTTAATTCTTTCTATCAGCATGTTTTAATTCAGTTAACATGCTGCTGGACCTAAAATGTGCAGTGCCATTTTAATGTTGAAATCAAATGCATATCTTAAATGAGGAATAAGAAAGTGAAGTTGGTGACGACAGGGCGCAATTAGATGTTGCATGACGTGGGCAGTGACTCAACACCATTAAGGACGTTCACGTAAACAATGAGCAAAACAGGTGCGAGGCCAATAAAACAGCATGGGTGAAATATATCACAATCTGAAGTTAAAAATTACTTTGTTAAGGGAACCATGATTATCAAATTATGCACAAGAGATTCAATTAAAATTATACCCCCCCCCCAAACAAGCTGGCTGCTGAAAGCATATAATCAATAAATTCAAAAGGACACTCGACATGTTTCAGATGTGAATTTTGCAATGCACCAATATGAAACATATTCTACAGCAATACTGTAGTAAACAGCTAATTTAAATACTTTTAAAAAGGAATTTCTCAACAAAATAAAAAAAAAATATTTTGTTTTGCTCACATAATGAACATTTGAAATATATTACATTCATACAAAAACCTGATATTTACTGTTAAGCAGCAATCTACAAGATAGTTGATCTTTGTGATGTATGCACTGAAACAGCAACCAGCCAATAAAAATTATAGAACTCTTTTCTTTTTAGGGAAGGGATGGGGACATATCCACATAGCCTATAAAAATAAATACAACACAAACTTTTGCAGAACTGCATAATGCCCCCATATTCATCATTTGTATGTTGTGCAAAGAATGCATTTGTATGTATTTTACAAATTAAATTGAAAACCTAATATTTACTATTAAAGCAGTAATTTTAATCTAAAATGTAATTTAGTAACAAATATCAAGTATTTTCAAGAAAGAATTGGACACTTAACTTATTTTTTGATTGCTTTGAACTGGTTATTACAGATATCAAATACAATAATTAACAATTTTCATAAATACAATAATGTTCCATCTTTCGACATTTGTTAAATATACCTCAGCATAAGAATTTTTAAAAAATTCAGAAAACAAAAACAAAAAAAAAATTAATAAATTTCTTGAAAAAAAAAATTATTTTTCATTTTATTGATTTTTTTTCATTTTTATTAACATTTGCAATATTTAAATTTCAAAGATGCAAACTAGAAATTACAGAATGGCTGACACAAATATATTTTTTAGAAAACTTACCAAGAGGCGATGGTATACGCCCCTGGTTTGGAATTGCAGAACCAACAGCATCAACAGGTAAGGGCGATTGACGTGGACTTATTCCAAGAGTTGGAAGTGCCAGAGTTTGTTGAATGGGAATCTCTTTGGCGGACGGACAACGGCGCTGCTGCATAGCCTGTAACACATTACGTTGAGACAACTGTTGTTGCTGCTGCTGTTGTTGTTGGTGCTGCTGCTGCTTTAAGATGGAAGACAATAATTCTTGCTGTCTTTGCAATTGAAGAGCAGCTGTAAAAATACACAAATTTAGATATATTTTTAGTGAAACCTTTATCATATAAATTAGGTTTTTGATTAAAAGTGTTTTAGCAATACCTCCAAAAATTTTAAGCTTCAGTGATTTGATTATTCTACATTTTTTATACACTGTGTAAAAAAACTGCCACAGTGAGGATCAATAGATCAAGGAGCCCATAAAAAAAGGATGGGGAGAAAAGGAACCATAAATTTAAAACAAAAGAAACTTTAAGGCTTCTGCAGTTATGCCCTTTAGATACGAATTAGAATGTTAAAGAACTAATAGTAGCTTTTCTTGAAATTACAGAGAAATTCAGAGCAACAAAAGTGTAATTGAAATGCCAGTGTTATGAAGAAACCAGGGATGAAATAGAATTTTCTGAGAACCAGACATTTCATATTCTTTTATTTAAATTTAACAGAATTCAAAGAGTACATTTTCATGCATTTGCAATTTCAATAAAATTTAAATTCGACACTTTTACATTACTTTTTATTACAATTTTACATATGCAATATCTTTCAATTTATAAATGCAGTATTTACTTATTATTATTATACTTATTTATTATCAGCAATAAAATAAAAAAGTTAAGAAATCAAGAGTTTATGCTTGGATCTAAGATTATGTTACTTTAAATATATGTCATGATATACAAATACACATAGTATTAATACAAGGCTAACAAAAAATTTACCAGTGTTTAATTAAAAAATTAAAATCTGAACAAGAATTGTTGAAAGAATAATAAAATGCTAAATTAAAGATATTAAATTTGCAGGAAAAGAAAAAAATTGAGGATTCAGCAAGAAATTACTTAAAAAATCTTCATTTTCTTTAATGCAATCGGAACACTTCAGTAAAATCCTCCAATGAAAATAAGTGTGGGGGGAGAAAGGAAGGGGGTTAACTTCTCAAAAATTAAAAATCTTCAGAAAACACTTGTGAATTTAAAACTAATACACTACTAAAAACTAGACAAACATTACAAAGTTGTCAAAAATTATGCACAAATCAAGAGAGTAAAGAGTTAAAAAGCAGAAGAAGGTCTCTCCCAATAAAACAGATTTCAGGTTTTTCCTTAACATCTGCACTTTTCTCCTCACAATATTAAAATTAATACATTTTTAGGATAGAATGGTTTAAGCTTTTAAAACCTCATGTAACATTAATACATAGCCAACTAACATATTTGAATGTCTAAATTTCAGATAAAACTAAAGGCTTACCTAAATTTATAAATGCACATTATTCATTAGAGAATAATTTTGAAGGGCTTCAGAAATACACACATGAACCAAATAGCTACATAAATACCCTTAGCTGTGTACGAAACAGCCATCAAAATGATTACCTTGTAGATCATTTCTGTTCAATGACTGTCCAGATCCTGATTGTTGAAGGCCAGGCGAGGCTGGGCTGGTGGGTGGCTGGGTTGAGTTATTTAAGATCTTTGACAGCACATCAAAAGTAAATCCCTGCATGCCAACATTTTGGTTATGTTGTTGGTTTTGCTGAATGTGGTTTTGCAACTGCTGTTCTTGCAGTTGCTGCTGGTGCATCTGCTGTTGTTGACTCAACTGTTGCAAATGCTGTTCGTGCTGTTTTTGTTGCATTAATTGAACAAAAGCATCATTCTGCGAACTCTGATTTTGTTGAGAATATGTTGAAGATGCACCTGAAAATTTTGAACAATATACTTTATTAAATTAACAAAAACATAAGACATTTAAAAAAAAAGATAAAGAGTGGAAATTACACATATATTCTTTCCTTCTCCAAACAGGAAGCAACGAAAGGTCTGAAGATCATGAGCAGTTAAAATGAAGATAGAGAACTGTCAAAGAAGTTTTTGTTCATCAGCTTCAGTTTAGTTATATTAATGTCCTGTTTTGAAGCAACAATGAGCACTCTTTTGAGATGGACCTCGTTATTTTGAACCATGGTCAGATGACACCACCAGCCTTAGAACTTCTATCAACAACTGAAGGTTAAAGAAAGATCCCTTGTCCAGGGATTCTGAGTTTCCCAGCTATAATGATTATATTATCAAGAAAACAATTTTGCATAAATCTGTTCAAAATCATTTCTAGAAGTTTAAAAATTCCCCAAAATCAATAAAAGCAAAGATGCATACATCGCTTTTTAGAGAGGGCCTTTAAAAAATGGTAAAAATTCAGTATTTTTAAAATCCTACATCATCCACAAACGGAATAAGATCAATTTCCTTGAATATATATATATACACACCATTTTCAAATTATGCATAGAGCTTTTAAGATGAAGCAAACAGAAGAAGCACAGTTCTGAATATTAGGATAAGTTAAAGAAACAAGATTAAGACATGAATTCAAAGAACAATTTTTTAAAAAGCAAGCGTAAACCAGGGTAGCCACAATTTTAGAACTTTTTTGATTTTCCCCGATTTTCCAGGTCAACTGAAATTTTTCCCGATTCGACACTTTGTCTCACACACCTCTAACACCAAGATTTGCCAGCCTCTTATCTTTTTTAATCCTCATCATTTTATAGAGCTCTTTTCAATAAAATAATTGTTGGAATTAGCTCATGAAAAAATAATTCCAAGATCCCAAAATATTTATAATGCTGAATTGCGACAAATTAAAAACTAGAAGATAAAAAGACACTTTTACCAATGCATTAAAAAAGAATATTTGTTTCTACAGAAGTAAGTCTAGTATAAGGTCTATACATCAATTACCACACTCAGTCCAGTAGTAGTTTTCTTTTGATAAAAGTATTAATTTTTTTTTGTTTTGTTATATTCCTACTGCTATGAATTAGAATGTAATTTTTCTTTATAACAGTCTCAACTGTAAGACTTAATACATTGAAAACTTTCAAATTAATACAATGATAATCCCACCCACCCCCCCAAAAAAATGCTCTTCAAGGATGCTCATGTACATGAAATCCTTTTTTCCTTTATAAATAAATATTCTAGATTTTTAAAAGAATTCAAATATATTATTCAAATATATAATTCAAATATATTCATATAATTTATATTTTCCGACTTGTGCATCTTCAGTCATTAGCAAATGTAATCAAAAATTAATATCACTTTCTCCTTTAAAAAATGTCCCGAATTGTTTAATGTTTTAATAAGATCATA
The DNA here is from genome assembly GCA_013235015.1 of Araneus ventricosus. NCBI lineage: Eukaryota > Metazoa > Arthropoda > Arachnida > Araneae > Araneidae > Araneus > Araneus ventricosus. Next base: position 5,353 of record BGPR01050090.1, read on the forward strand.
TTATCATGGAAAAATGAGTGCAATTAGAATGAAGATGAGCTGTGTATAAGTAGAAGAACCTTTTATCAAACAGAAGCAGTAAGCCTCTACACAATGCACTTTCTTCTTTCACTGAACTTAGCAGTGGCACCGAGGCCCTTACTTTTTTTTAGGGAAAAATTGAATTTATTTCATTTCAGTTACATAAAATATTTTTTGAACTAAATTTTCCTTTCTACTCCCTATACTCCTGGATCTTTTAGATGTCTATAAAATTTTTTACCCCCTCACTTTTTCCACCCAATAGCCAGCAATGGAACTTAGTACTAAGACAATTTCACTAGAATCCCAAGACTTTTCTAGAAATATTCAAATTAGGAAAATTTATACAATCTAAAACAGCCTAGAAACTATAAACTTAACTTTCAAATATGCTTACAAACACTGAGCAATAAACATTAGGTAAAAATCAATAGGACGGGTTTGCATGCCAAACTTTTGAAAATACTGTAATATACTGCCACTTCGTCTATACTAAAAAGCAAAATTTGAGTTGTTCAATTACATTTGGTAACATGAAAAGTAAGAAGGAAAACTATCACTTTGAAGTATTTAAGACATTTTCATTAAAAATATTGAATATATATTTCAAATGTATTCCAAGAATTTTGCAAAAAGAAAAATACTAACCAGAGGACATTTTAAAAATGCTCTGCTTATCTTCAAAAATGTTAAAGGTCTGTCCAGGTGAAGAAGGTCGCTGTGGTACACAAATCATGTCTTTGAGAATATCCTCTTCTTTCAAAGCTTTTGAAGTATCTACAATTCCATATCCACAAGTCATTGGAGCTGATTGTTGATTATTAGAATCTGACATGTGCTGCAACTATAAAATTTTTCAAAAAAAGAATTAAATAATCAGAGAGTTATTTTTTAAAACAAAATAAAAGTTTTGTATTTGAAAATAAAAATTTTTTTAAAAAACGTACCAATTTATCAAAAGCAGATTTTTCTTCAGAAGGCTTTTTGTCACCCAATACAATTCTTTTAAGATCAGCTTCCAATTCTCGAACAGTTTTAACAGGTTCTGAAAAAATACAATAAGATGCAATTTTCCAAGGAATATTTCAAATGTAAAAATACATTAAAAACAAAATACTATCCTCTGAAAATTTAAATTATTTAACATGTTTCAGTACTTTTTTTTTTTTTTACACCAAAAAAATTTGCCAAGAGACAAAAGAAATATTAAAAACTAACTAGCCGCTCTCGCCACCCTCCGAGCGGGTCTGAGGCCAACACCCACTTTGCTCTGCACTGTCCCTGCCACCTCACTCCTTCGAGGCTCTCAGCCACTACTTTTTCAGTTTTAAATACTGCATGAAGATCAATGGAACAGATCATAAAACCATAGTAGATTTCATATTCTTTGTAGATAACAGATTCCTTTAAAATTGTAAAATCTTTCAATAAATCTCATCTAGCTGTAGCTCTGCAGCATGAAAGTCTTCAGATCCATAAATACAGAATGATATTGCTCCAAATAAAGTTTCCATCACCTCTAATTGGTATTTTACAATACATTTGATACTCCATCTCAAAATTAAAACATTCATTCCAAAAATAACTTCCAATTTCTCATTTAACAACACTGCATTCCAAACAAGTTTCCATCTCAAAATTAAAACATTCATTCCAAAAATAACTTCAATTTCTCATTTAACAACACCGCATTCCAAAAAAGTTTTTGAGCAACAAATTTTCCTGTTGTCCATCTAATAAAAATAAATTTAGAAAAGAAAAAATCGCTTGCTATTTATTTTGAATTAAATTTTAACTGAAAAAAGATAATATTTACAGATATGTCTTAAGAAAATCAACTGCTAGCAAAATTAAATTATAGAGATGTCTTAACAAAATCGTCTGCTATTAAAACTAAATTAAATTGCAATGAGATGAAATAGAATTGTACACAAATGAAAAATATTATTTTAAACTTGTGAAAATAAAGCAGAACATTATGAATGGTTAGGTATTTTAAAAGAGTGGTGTAATATACTGACAAAATAAGTCCAATTTTTTTTAGGCTCATGAACTCCGTACTATTTTACAAATAATTCGTTATTTACGGTAATATATTCAGTTTATTTTACAATATCTCTCAAAAATTAGGGTGCCAGGGGGTAGATGACCCTTGATATATCTAGACTTAATAATCATGAATATGAAATAAAAATTGCTGAAAATCTGTCTGGTAGTTGTGGCTTGCAAATTGTCTGAATGTTTTTTTCCCCATTGGGAGAATGCATGGTGGAAAAACGGTTTCTCGATTTCGTTTGAAAATGATACGCAACGAGCCTTGATGACATATCTAGATGTCATAACCTTTCATTCAAAAAAAAAAATTGTTGAAATCAGTCGGATGGTTGGGGCTGGGGTATTTTTGAAAGGTAGACAATGGCTACCCCACAGACAATGTACAGAGGAGAAGTGTTTTTCCGATTTTGTTCGAAAATGGGGGGGGGGGCCCGGCAACACTTGATATATCTAGATGTCGTAACCAATCAAATGAAAAAAAAAATGTCAAAATCGGTCGAGTGGTTGAGGCTGGCAGACTCTGTGAAGGTTTTTTTACCAAATTATTTTAAATATACATATCAACTGAGATTGCTATTTCCATGAGGTATAATTTGATCCAACTAGTATACAAGAAGTCCTAAAAAATTATTTGTTTTACAACACAAAATGCATAATTATAAATTTAACTGCAGAAATAATTGATGGTTAAATTTATCAGCCAACTTATGCCCTTTAACCATGAAGGGAAAAGTTTAAGAATCCACAAGTAAAAATCATCTTGAATCTTAGATCTTGTTCAATACATGGGCATGAATTTATGATAAATGCACTAACTTCAAAGAGATTCATTTTATGGTATAAAAGTAGAATGACTACAACTCTACTTTCATACCACTGATATTGCATTACTAAGATGCATTGCCGCTATTTATAAGGTTATGACCAAATTCCTTCTTAACCGTTTGAGTGCGGCGAAGCGCTAACGGTTAAATAGTAATTTAGATTAACACATGCATTGCACATAAAGAATAACAGAAATAATCCGCTTCAGCTACTTCTGGCTTAACATGAAATATGATCAGCCAGGATTCAAACAACTTGCAAGTCATTATTCATTTTATTATATGAAAAGAAGCCTTATTGTCCGAAGATCAGAACTACTCATCCATTCTTATCCTAGACATACAAACCATAGATAGGTCAGATTACTGTAGCAGACAAATAAGGCAGGAAGGCTTTTTATACAGCAAAACAATTTTAGTTGGTATAGTTTAAAGACAAATACTAACTACAAGGAATATTTCAAACAACTTCTATGAAGAATTTCTATCTCAAACTTACTATTTTTCTTATACTAATATAAATTAAAAATTTATAATAAAACAATGCTAACTGTTATAACACTCTAGATACTAGGTTTACTTTCATCTATTAAGTAACACATTTGACAGGTATGGTTGCTCATTTTTTTCTGCTTTTTAATATTTTCTTTGAAGAATATGCACCTCATTTTTTGGCAACAAGCAAATAATTACAAGTAGGATATTGTACATAGTTCTATGATGACTGACCGATTTAAAAAGAATCTATTTTTAAAAAAATGTAAGGATGCTTTTTAGAAAAATTCCAATCTACTTTCCTAAACTGTTTTGGTTTAAACATTTTAATATAATTAAATATTTTGAAATAATTGACATTTTTATAGAAACTAAAAAAATACAAAAATTTTAATGCAATGAAATATTTCTAATATGTTTGTGTAACTGCAAAATTTAAATAAATTTCAGAAGAATCCAAGTTTAAAATGTAGGTGTAATTTAACCATATCTAGAACAAAAAATCAAGGTTCACTTTCGAAAAGTACACAAGTTTGTTTGCAGAAAAATAGCTAAGATTAATACTATGACATTTGTTATTTTGTCAAAGTTAAAAATTGCTGGTTACCATTTGGAGTACCACCGTTAACAGACGACTCACTACCCGAATTAGCAGACTGAAGCATCTCCATTATGTCTTTGCTTGTACTGGTTGGCATTGTTTGGGGCAAAGCGTAATTTGGAGAATGAGATAGGGCAGGACTAATAGGTGCAAAGAAGTTATCAGATGAATTCTCTGTAGGAGATGGTACCTTTATTTGTGGTTCAACAATACCTTTAAAAACATTAGAAGTTCAAAACGAAATATTAGTCAATTAGTCATAAGAACAAGAAAATAGAAAGAAAAAAAACAAAGGATTTAATTAACATTATAAGATTAGTCATAAAACACATTGGTATTTCTTGCTTCATAACATAGAATATGCTACATAAGTTAAGAAATGCATTAAATATTAGGAAAAATAATTACCATAATCTCTATTTTACTATAACACTGTATGAATACTGAAAATTCTACAGAAGGCATTACTTTTGGCATAACTTCTTTTCTCGGATAAGTTTACAAATATACAACAAAAATAATTTAATCCTTTCAGTTTACCAAAATAAATATTATTCAAACACGAGTCATATTTTAAATAACAGTTAAATTAGTTTTAAAAGTGATCAAAACAGAAAAAGAGAAAAAGGAGAAATTTTCTAGAAGTAGAAATCTAGTTATTGGCAGAAACTGCCAAAAACTTACTATTCAACACATTAGCAATTAATTCCTCATGAAGAGATGATCGTCTACTGTTATTTCCAGACTCGGGTCCTTCAGGTAATGGGCTTTCTTTACGGAACCATTGACTGAAGCGGCTACAACCCATTTCTTTATCGTTATTTTCAGGAGGTGCTTCATTCTGAAACAAGAAATTTGGTTTCTTTTCAATACTCAAAAAGTAACAAACATTTCAATTTTTAAGTACTTGCATACAGAAGTAAACTGTTATCTATAATAAGTTTCATATTCATACTTGTAAATATAATTAGAATAAATACACATGTAGACATCATTTTTGAAGTTAAAAATAAACAAAAAAAAAATTACCTTTATTTCAAAAAGTAGAAATATTTCTATGGGTACTGAATGCAGAAAACTCAAGTTATCAATGCTTGGTAGAAAAAGAATATTTTTTTAAAATTGTGCTTAAACCTATTTAATATGATGCAGAATTGCAGTTGGGTAAAACACTTTAAAAATAATAAATCCCACCAACCCACCTATTATGAATAACTCTTTCTTACTATTGATATAAATGAAAGAAAATATATTTTCAAGATACAAAAAACACGCAAAAACCAAGCAACAGTAATAACTAATAAATTCAACAAAACTATAATTCCTTCGATACAGCACAGTACATCACAAAATTCATACTCTATGAATAATACTTCCAGTTACTCTATAAATTATACTTGCAATTTATTAAAATATTAGGGTACACCTGCTTTCTCCCCAACCTCCAAGAATCACGTTGTAATTCTTTTAGGATTACTATGCGATCCCAGCTCGCTTTGCTCGCCATACAGTTATGCATTTCCACTAGTAATCGGAAATTATAAATGCATTAATTACTGAAAGTAAATTTAAATCTGAAATTGCATGAACTCCTTAAAATTAATTTTTTTTTATCAATTACTAAAATAAAAATCTTCTGGTAGCACAGATATATATATATGTAAATGTTGGAAAGAAATCTGAATGCTAACATATATAATTCTAAGATGCTTAAAAATCAAAATTTACATCAATGAGAAATAAGTCGTTTAAAACTTCTTTCCATACGCAATTGACAATATCTTCAACAGTTTT
>BGPR01050091.1:0-11141 GCA_013235015.1 Araneus ventricosus
AATTAATTAATGTTCTAATTAAAATTTCGAAAAATTCTTTCTTAGTGAGCACCTACTACCCGAAATGCAATCACCCTCCAAATTTCAAGTTTCTAGTCCCTGTGGTTTCAGAGATTCGGTGATGAGTTAGTGAGTGACTTTCTCTTTTATATACGTAGATTCTAAAATAATCGAAATTTCAAAGTCTTTCCTCAATAACTTTGAAGAATAATTATTGCACGAAAAAATATTTTAACACCATGTTAAAATTCAAAAAATTTGCTTTTTACTGATACCAATTTCATTTCCGTACAATTTTGTACTCTCATCGTAATAAATTATTGAAAATATATCTAAGTATATTTTACAACAATAATTTTCAGTACGTTATTCGTTGCTATAATTTAGAGTAAATTTTGAAATATATAATGTTCAAAGAAAAAAATACCTTGGAAATTTAGCCGACATTACTGAACAAAGAATTTTAACAAGACAAAATGCTTTTTTAGAAATAGTGTTTTTTGGCTGCCGTTCTTTCTGTAAACTCCGTAATGTAAAAATCCTTATGCATTTGATACATCAATTCTGCGCGAATGAAGAATGATTGCACTTCATACAATCAAACTATCAAACTAGACGAATAAAGAATGTTTGCACTTGATACAATCAAACTAGACGAATAAAGAATGATTGCACTTGATACAATCAAACTAGACAAATGAAGAATGATTGCACTTGATGCAACCAAACTAGACGAATAAAGAATGATTGCACTTGATATAATCAAACTAGAGGAATAAAGAATGACTGTATTCGATGTAATCATTCTTCATTCACTGACAGAAAATTCAAGCCTAAAACATTATCATGTCACGATGTTTCGGGTTAGAGGTTCGAATTTCCTAAATTCTGTCGCTCACTTCTTGATGTTCTAGATTTTTGAAATGTACACTTAGGTGTTCTCAATGATAATACACTATTTCAATATTTTAAGAACTTAATTATCAGTGAATCGATTCACTCAGTTAAATTTTGTTTCCATACTAGTGGCGCCACTCGACAGCGAATCAGAAAACTTGATTTCAAGATTTTATAATTTTTATAATAATGGATTATAAATTAAAGACTGACTTTTAGCACACTAACAAAAGCGTGTTTTTCAAAACAGTTTTTCTTAAATTTATTTATAGAAGCTTCCATCTTGTCCAAGAAGCTTTGAACTTTCTACTTATATTCAAATTACTAATCTAATATTGTATTTGTAAAATTAGATTTAAAATGACTTTTAAGAATTCATTACAGCAAATTCTAAAAATTGTTTGAAAAGACTAAGATTGTCGAGGCAGACGATCAAAATTTGATTGGAAGACAATCATATGCGACCCGAAATTCGCCTGAAGCGATGCAATAAATTGTTTTCCATGATTTCGAAAACATTTCTAAAAGCTTGTTTGGCCGAAAGCAAATCTTAAGTGCGTTGGGCAACAAAATCCATTTTAAATTGACTATCAGAAAGCAGTAAATTTAACATGTAAACAAGAATCATATAAAAATTCTAACTGGCAAAACTGAAAATTGAATTCTTGAAAAGCTTTTACTGAAATCTTTCTGTCAAAAGCAATTTGTGTATAGTTTTAAGATTCATTTGAATGCAGGTAAATATTTACTTTATCCGCATTAAAATAGATTTGGAAAATTAATTTAACTTTTATCTAATTATTATGTGTTTTGAAAATTTATCTATTACATGGGAAACAAGAAGAGACATGACTGTTTTTTTTCTTTTACGAAAAAGAAGTCTTGTTCGAAAAATGATTTTAAAACTCACTTTGATAGATAAAATTGCATTTGCTCTATTCTTCTACAATATCAATTGGTTTAGTTTATTTATAATAACGTTCCGTTTCGAAACAACTCAAGGGCTATTTTGAAACGAACCTTGTCATTTTGAACCGCTGTTAGATGACATTCAATTCATAATGGCAACAACTAATGGTTCTAGAGGCAACACCTAACCGTTCAAGAGTGATTTATAGTGGCAATAACTATATGTGTTAGTAGCAACAACTAACTGTTCAAGTGTGATTTGAATAAGACTGATGCAGTGAAACATCTTGAACAGATAGAACTGCTTTTATGTATAGGTTGTTGTTCTGATGGTGCTTATTTTATTATTCATTTTTTATCGATATTTCTCATTTTCAATTCTGTAGTACATTTCTGTAAATTGTAAATTGTTTGTAAATTTTGTTTTTCAATAAACTGGTTCGGGCGTTTGGTTGTGGGGGGCGCCGGTTCTGGTTCGTGCTTTATCCACCTTGTGCCCATTTAAAACCGATGAGGTGGCTCTAGTAGTCATAGGTATCGGGGGATAAGGGTGGCGTTAGGTTAGATAACGATACTAGCACCTGAGCTGGCAACCCCTATCCATACTCCCATACCACGCACCATAGCGGGAGGACGTTTGGACCCCTGCGTACGATTTAACGTGCAAAGGCCTACATACACGGCGCTAGTTGGTTCGTTGTGTGAGATTTAATGGCGCAAGAGCCATTCTTGTCTAAACTGCGCCAACACATACACGCCGAATCTTCAGTGGAATCGTGTTTCGAGCCTGGAACCCTGCAGCTACGAAGCAGAAACCTTACCACTACTGTTCTGTCATACGAGAAAAATCCCAGACACCAGACCAGCCGGTGGCTGTCGTTATGGAAACGGGATATTCCACTGCATTTTAGGGGTGAAGGAAAGGGCGTTATTTCATTTGGCGCAAATACAATCGGCTGAAGTCTCATTTCGCTTTGCACTTCGGTCGAAAACCAATTCCTCGTCTAACGAAGTGCGCTTAGTTGCCAATTGTTGCGGTTGATTTTATATCAGCTTCCCTCCTTTCTTCGACTCGTCTACTTGAGGCAACCCTGTTCAGGGCTTTTCTCGTGGCGGTAGGACAGTAGTCCACAGCGACCCCACAATATCAGCTGGAGTGTTCTCCCCTAGATAGCCAAAATGCTTAGGGGAAAGTAGGTGTATTATCATGCTACGACATTTCGGACTATAGTTTCAAATCTCCTTTAAATTTTTCATTTGAATTCAGCTCTTTTTTTTTAAATAAACAATGTAAACCACAGCAGTCTTTTGTTAACAAAACACTTGCAAAGTAGAATTACCGAACGTTCCTCAAGGCAAAAATTTCTAACAAAAGTATGATAATTTAAATTAACACGTTCACGCGGGCACTGAAATTCATGTTTCTACCCCATGGGCGGCTACTCCAAGAAAGTTTTGCTTTATCGGACGGAGCCGAACTTAAAGAGAAAAATAAAATTTTACCGCAGTGATAACCATTGCTGCTCTTTATTTTTTACCACTATTGCTGTCATGTTTCTGCCAGCACTTTGTTTGAAATATTTTTAAAAATTGCATAGAAATAAACAAACAATTAAGTTTATAATACTGAATTGCTATGTTCATAGTACAATAAAACCTGTACCAAACGGAATCTAAAGGGACTAGAAAAATTTTCCGTTTTGGACAGGATTCCGTTTCTTACAGAGTCCGTTTCATACAGGTTTTACTGTATCGAATTTATTATATAAGTTATTTTTATAATATTGAGTTGAAACAAAATCCTACTTTTTCAATTAATATACGTTAAATTTCCATTATTTTAATTTTCAACTCCATCGAAATTTTTTCTAGTTACTAAACGAACTAAATTGTTGGTGGTACGCACCGCCTGATGAAACATTCAAGTACAAGCCACCGGTGGTACGCGCCGCCTGATGCGACAAATCAGTGCGAGCCACCGGTGATACGCGCCGCCTGATGGGACATCTAAGTGCGAGCCACCGGTAGTACGCACCGCCTGTTGGGAGAAATCAGAGGGAGCCACCGGCGATACGCGCCGCCTGTTGGGACATCTATGTGCGAGTCACCGGTGGTACGCGTCGCTTGATGGGACATATCAGTGCGAGCCACCGGTGATACGCGCTGACTGATGGGACAAATAAGCGCGAGCTACCGGTGATACGCGCCGCCTGATGGGACATCTAAGTGATAGCCACCGATGGTACGCGTCGCCTGATGGGACATATCAGTGCGAGCCACCAGTCGTACGCGCCGCCTGATGGGACATATCAGTACAAGCCACCGGTGGGCCGCCCCGGCGTGAACGTGTTAAATACACTTCAACTCATTCTACAGAAATCGGCAAAAACATTCCACTAACAACAACCAGTAACTTTTCCCATCAATTTTTTTCTCCTTACCAACCAATTGCCACACTTTCATAAACTCTCCAATATCAGTTCCTCAATCTACTTGGCCGGAGGAAACTGCTCACCAACCACCCCGTTGCCATTCACCGAATGCCCTTCCGCCGGCGGCTACCTATCGCTGGTCATAATCATCAATAACAATTTCATAAGAGAGCGCTTAATGACACGTTCCGAAACGGACTGGCCTTTAATTTTGTCGCAGTAGCCATTAAAAACAAAAGCAAAAATTCGCACCCACCCAGCCAGCGGAGCTCCTAATGAGTTTAAATAAAGGCGATTGGATTATTTCAATACTCGTGGGTCATTTCGGATCGCGTACTGGTGTGGTCGGATTCAGTCGTTGGTGGTCAGTTACCACATACTTGGCCTTGCGGTAGGTCGACTTGCGAGGAAAAAATTAATAAAAATAAAACACACGGCTGCCATTCCATTGGGGGTTCATTTAAATAAATCTTTTTCACGACTGTGCATAAATTATGGTTCAGTATTATCTGACAAGAATAACTTTAAGGTGCAGTTCTTATAGGACGCACGTGGATAGATACTTACTATAGGGATTTAGTTTGGTTTGCTTCAGTTATATTAACGTCCCGTTTTAAAGGCTATTTTGAGACGACCTCGTAATTTTGAAATGTTCTGTGTCCGATGCGCACAAGCGCATATCCTCCCATCATTAACTAGTGGAATTTGCGCACACATTGTAAGTTTACTGGATCCAAATTACCTTTGGTAGGAAAACTTGGCGAACAGATAGAGAGGCAATAGAGAATGCATACTTAAGAGAGTGATTGATGTGTGAGTGTTCTTTTCTATGAGATAATCACCACTTTCCCAAAGGAAAATTGATAATTACATTATTCATGTATTTTCAATTTATTTAACATAACGATTAATTTATATGAATTATTTATTGTTTAATTTAAATTATATCTGTATTAGTCATTTGTTTGAAAATAACACTTATTAGGGTCCTTAGCATTTTCCCAGGGAAGCATCGTTGTGTTATCAGGGGCACGAAATGTCATTCTTCTACTGACACTGGTACTACTATCCATATTACATCTATCCATCCACTTCTACTATCTACTTGTTTTGTGCGTTACTGCCATATTAATATAAATAAAAGTCATTGTGGGTATATGGATATGTATGTGGCTATGTTCCACATCTCCTCCTAAACCACTTGACCGATTTCAACCAAATTTTCACACTTATTATTCACGACAAGAGGAAGATACCTGTCAACTTTTCAAAGCGAAAAAGTTAATTAAACAGTCAGTTAATTAGGAATTAGCCAAAATCGTTTTTCCTCTGTAAGTTCGGAGCAAATTATTCCCCAAAACATATTTTTATACCATCTTAAAGTTCAAAGTTTTACCTTTTCAATGATTCTAATTTTTTTTATCTGTGACATTTTTCCATCAATTTTTATTAATTTTTCAAAATTTAATAAATAATTGATTACATGCAGACGATTTTGAAATAACACAAATTTATAACTACTCCGATGCTAAGCAACGGTTAGACTTTGAACTAATTTACCCTTTTTTCCTGAAATTTGTGCTTATTTTTATAAATATATTTTATACAAGAAGAGAAAGATAACCGTCAGCTTTTAAAAACCCCAATGATAATTAAAATATCAGTTAATTGGAAATTAAGCACGATTTTGGCATTTTCCGTGATATTTTTCAAAAACATGCATTATCTCACAAAAACTATTTTTACACCATATTAAAAGCTTCAAAATCGTCTGGTCCAATTCATATTCTCATTTTAATTAAAAACCGTTCCAGACGATAAAAGAATTTTGGGTATTGTAATTTGCTATACAAAAGTAGTTTTTACATCAAAAATATTAGGCATGAAAGTATTTTAATCTCGAGCAACGCCGGACATAACAGCAAGTATCTAAGTAATTTGAATACTGAAACACTGCAGCACAAGTGGTTGAAGGCCACGTGTCGTTTTATGCTTATTGATAATTTCTTTAACAAAAAATCCCACAAAGAGTTATCAAAATACCATATTAATGACCAACAACACTTAACTCAGATTGTTTATGAAATTTATGGAGTCTATGCACGATCAAGTGACACGTCAAATGGGCCGCGCCTATTCAATTTCGAAATCCTCCGAGTATCTTGCATGCGGAAAAATATTGTGTCGTCTCAACACAGTGTAAGGCAAGGGGCAGTTAAATGACGCATGCGCAGTTACGTTTACCACGCTTCTCTGACATCATCTGAATTCGCTCCATTGAATAATTAGAATAATTGCTATCACATATTAATTGAAATAATGAACATATTTGTTTTAAATTAATTCAATGCATAAGACCTTCTATTAATGTAAAATACACGTGTTACTTTTTTTCCTGGAAAATTTGGAATCAATCTGTTTAAAGTAATAATTTAAAATTTTATAGACGCGTCTTAACTATTACTACCACTGATTTCTGTGTATTTTTCAGAAACATCGAAAGATGATTCAGACATGTGATATTCGTAATTAATTTGAGAATAACAATCTTTAGAACTATTCGGCATACGAAGCCAAACTGATATTCAAAATTACTTTTACGAAAACATATTTCACTAAATAAATTAAACTGATACAATGTAATTCCATATAAAATGATTAAGTTGTAAAAATGTAAATCTTTTTCGCTTCAATTGAATGGAATTAAACACCATATAGAATGCCAATTTAATACATAAAATTGAAACTTAAATTTTGCATGTAGTTTAAAAATATTGTATGTAACTTAATTTCAAATAATTTCGCCTATCACATATAATGCAAGAAACTTGCGAATTATTCGAACAATTTGATTTAAAACATAAATTAAATCAAAGCGCCAACAGACACTGAATTGAAATGAAGCGACTAAACGCTGAATAAAAATGTAAATTATTGAAACTTATCTATGACATGTTTAATACCATATCCATATTATCTAAATTCTTTGTTGCTACACAAATTTGCTAAAAGTTTGAGATTATTTATAATACTATGCATCGAGTTAAATTAAGAATTCGTTCTATAGAAGTGGAGTTGCTTGTTTTAAAAAGAATTTTCAATTTAATTCCACGTATTCCTTTATTCAAAAATTCTGGGATATTAATTTTACGAGAAGAAAATATTACTCCAAAGTTACAGTTAAAATAAGTGGATGAAAATAAAATAACTTGGAAACTGAAATGGAATAGAATCTACTCTTTGAAAGAGCAATGCGATTTAGACTTTTTAATGAATTTCACATCATAAAGCAGCTGCTTCCAAATATCTTTGTTTCATTAATATGTTGGCAGATGCTTCGATGTTTCCAGGTGGATTTTATAAAACTCAGCATTATTAAGCATTTTATTTTGCGAGTATAAAATGTCTTTCTGGAATATACGGTTGATTGATAATCTTCCATTTCCGACCGCGAATGAAGTTGGGCATATGTAAATCAATGAAATCAAATGCCGAAAGAAACTGCACGTCAGATAAACATGTAATTCATTGTTGCATTGCATGACGCAATGCGCATGCGTCTATTATTAGCATGTTTGCAAAAGTGTAAAAAAAATGTTCTTGCTCACTTTTTTTGCTGTTATAATTCGAAAGAGAAAGACAATTGTCGAACGAAAAAATTTTCAAGTTTCACTTAAGATTATTAAAAGTATGGACTATGAAAATTTGATCCACAGCATAATGTGCTCTGTATTTTTTTAAACTTGAAGGTTTTGGTATAAATATTTACATTGGTATAAATATTTATTAATTAACTTATAAAAGAATATTGTTTTAAAATAATCTTCAGAGCTGTGTAGAAGAAGTTTTCCTTGAAACAGCAGAAGGATTTGTTCGACTTGCGAAACATAATAACATGCCAGAAATAATTTAAGGAAAACAAACTAAATATAACAACGAACTGGAAGAAAAGTTAATGCAAATTTAGAAAAAACTCTAATAATGATAATAAGCACGAACGAGTCTTATGTAAATTGCAAACGTTATTAAATAAATTAGACGAAGTTCAAGAACCAATAATTGTGAATCGCCGATAGATATATTTTAAGAAAATTGAAATTTCAAACCAATTCTTAATATATTTTTGATATTTGGAGAATGCCCAGAAATTTTCGTAATTTGATATTCATTGTGATTTAATATCCTTACCAGCCGTATTCGGTGACCAGCTGTTCCTCCGTACTGTTAATAGTCTGGGGCTATGCTTGCAATTTGGCGAAATAAATTGATGAATTGGCGGTTGTAAAGGATGTGGGACTCTGCCAAAGTTTTATTTTGTGACATATCTCGAAAAGGTAGAGTGGTCGGCGTCAGGCTGCCATTGATGACATACCTAGAGGTCATAAGCTTCCATGTGAAATTAAAAATGTCACAATCGGTCTAATGGTTGGGGCTGGGGGGACTGTCTGAAAGTTTTATTTCCCATAGAGAATGTACAGTGGAGAAGTATTTTTTCGATTTCTCTCGAAAATGGAGGGTGGTGGGTATCTGGCGACTGTTGACGACGCATCTAGACGTCAGAAGCTTTCACATGAAATAAAAATTGTCGAAATCGGTCTGGTGGTTGGGGCTGGGGTAGAGGTCCTCTAGTTTTGCCAATTATTTTAAATAGGATCATGATTCGGTTTTGATTATATTTTTGATAAAAATTAACTTTTGATTTATAATACGTTCATAAAAGCGGGTTTTTAGAAACATTACCAATTTTACTTATTGTTATTTAATACATTTCACTCCTCTGTTATAAGAATTCCGGAATCTTGCAATAATTTTTTTTCTCAAATTCAGAAACACATGGCACTTTTCGTACGGAATCAAAATTTAATTGAAATTCGATTGACAGATAATACTGTTCTAAAAATATTAAAATACTGTATAATTACCGGCAACACACAAATGTACAAAGTTTCAGAACTCTAGTTTATCAAGGAGTGAGTGAAAAATCAATTGCAAAATTCCATTTTCACAAATATAAAACAAGTCAAGTTAAAGAAAAATGTCTAGTAAAGAGAATTTTTTTTGAAAGCCAAGTTAGAATAATTCAAGCATCTGAACATGATTATTAACGAACATTTAAGCAACAAATTAACCTCTCTATTCTTGAAGAACTGAGTATAGAAAATTACCACTTTAACAAATAAGAATAGAACTAATTTAAATTGAAATAATGTTACATAACACACATTTAAGCTATGAAAAAACCTTAAATCTTTCACCAGGAACACCTAGATTCAAAAAATGATAAATGTTGAGAGTTTAGAGTATATTATGAAGAAAAATACTTTTTTTTTCTCCCACTTGTCAAGCTCTTGTCGAAAGATTTCACTCTTTACTGGATATGCCATTTATACAAAGCAATTTTTTTCACCAGAGTGCTTCTGACTTTCCTTTCGGTTGGAGAAAAATCAAATTTTCATTCAGAATGTAAAAAAATGGCACATTTTCCCATTTGTAGTTTTTGCCCCTTCTGCCTCCACCTGCGTACCTACATCAGAGATATCACTCTCTTCAGGGAAGAATGGTGTAAGTCACCAAATTCGAATTTTGACATTTAAGCCAAATTTTGAAGGATATTTCCTCGAGGAATCTACACATATTTGAACCATTGTGCCCGGAAATGTCATAATGTATTTATGTTATGCATTAATGTTGAGAATATTATTATTATAATCATTATTGCATGATATGAATATTATCTCCGTTTTCGATAAAGCAAACGATATTTGAGATTTGCGACAGCAATGTATTCTGTCTTTATTGTTATTCGAAGGTTTTTGAGAAAAGGTTATCTGAGAATGCTTCTATGCGACTAATAAATGTATATAACTTTGTCTAGTTTTTATTTTATAAAGGTTGTGGTTAAACGTTCTTGGAAAGTGTCATGAGTTTTTAAAGAAACGATTAATTTAAATCTTCCCAGCTGCGAAGTTCATTTTCGAAATACTTTATTGTATTACTAATTCATATTATTGAAGTGGCAACATCTAACTTGGTATTATATTTGCAGTATATTAATTCTGGCTGTGGTAGAATTTCGGAATAAAAAGTCGGCAAATCCAGACTGTTTAAAAGGACAATATTGCCTTTCCCGTATTATATTTTTTTTACCAATATTATATTTGCCGTATATTAATTCTGGCTGTGGTAGAATTTCGGAACAAAAAGTCGGCAAATCCAGACTGTTTTAAAGGACAATATTGCCTTTCCCGTATTATGTTTATTTGCCAATATTAATTCTGGTTGTGGTAGAATTTCGGAATAAAAAGTCGGTAAATCCAGACTGTTTTAAAGGACAATATTGCCTTTCCCGTATTATATTTATTTGCCAATATTATATTTGCCGTATATTAATTCTGGTTGTGCTTCTTAGAATCTTCAACGTGCAACATAGAGTGTGAAATATCAACTTGCGTGGTCATAATTCAAATTTGCAATTCCAATCACTAATGGTCCATTACATACGTTTGCAAACCAAAGCACTAGTTCACGATGACACACAAGTCGGGTAAAATGATGAATTGAACGGATCTATCAAAAAGTCAATTTATTTCGGAAGATATAGAAATATTACTTAACTAGAAGATTTGTGCCCGTCTAAAACGGGCTTTTAGTTTGCCAACAATATCTCGGATATGATTGTCACAGATTTATGAACGAAAGTTGCAGTAGAAAATCTCATGCACAATGGCGGAGTTCTTAAGAAATTTTAAAAAAATCATGAAAGACAGAAATGATGAATCAATTGACACTGACTTTCGTTTTGCAAAGTATATAAATATTCAATTCCAAAATTAAGTACGAAAAAGAACCTTTTTAACGAAAACGAAAGTAAAGATCTCCGAGAAGTGGAAAAATAAATTAATT
>BGPR01050093.1:0-11141 GCA_013235015.1 Araneus ventricosus
TCACTTCGTTCAGTTACGTATTGCTGTTCATTTTACTTTTCTTTTGCCATTATTAACAAATATTTTTTTTCATCATCAATTAAAGGTGCCGAAACATGATCTGAATTGATAAATTAGTTAAATTTTTAATTAGCAGTAATTTAATATTTATGATATATGAAGAACTATAACTTCACTGAACTGAAACTACATAGTCATATGGAAAGGATTTTTCTAATTTGTTTGCATATATAAAACTACTTGACTGTTGCTTCTTGCTGAATGTTGCGACTTGTATTGATGTCTATTCTAGTACCCCGTTAGTTGGGAGACGTCACTTTTCCGTTATTTGCATTGCGGAACCAGTGGGGAGTGGCCTCCCTAAACTTTCGTATGCTGCTAAAATTTGTCATTTCCCCTCCTTGCGTGGATAAAAAAAATCAGACCTACTGTATTCAGATGCAGCAGATATCTTAAAAGGTTTTTCAGTGCAGATTATAGTGATTGTAAAATATTTAAGTGAAGAATCATATTAAAAGAGATGCTATGTATTAAAACTGGCAATATTTATTTTCATCACACTCGGAAGATTCATATTATACGAGCAGGCGAAAGCCGACAGGAGATAAAACATATCAATCACAAACCCGTCTCAAGGACGTAATCCTCCCGCTTGGTACCAGAGATAGCTATGTAGGCGTACTTGCGTGGAAATGGTTTTGAAAGAGCAGAAAGGCTTAACAAGTATGCGATTATGCGAATGACAGACAGTCAACCCGTTGACGGATTTGGCCCAAAATTTTATACGGACCTACATTCATGATAAAACTGTGTACCAAATTTTATCCATCTGGCTTTTCAAGTTTTTGAGTTATAAGCGTTATGACCTCGAACATACAGACAGACAGACTTCCCATTGACAGTTTTTGTCCAAAGTTGATAGAAACCTACAAATTATGTTTCAAGTTTACATACCAAATTTCGTCCTTTTCTCTAATAGTTTCAGGTTATCGTGTTCACAGACACACACACAGACGAACCTTAATTCCAAAATTGTGTTTATCCGGACTCAGTCTAAAACGTGGAAATTCGTCAAAAATCTCGAGTTCGAATTTTTTGTGATTACAGCTACTTTCTCTTTATACTTCGTATACGAGAAAGTAAAAGTGACATCTCAACCCAACCTGGGTACAGAATAGACCCGGGGTTGGGAGCGTTTCGCTTTTCGACCGCGGGACATTAATGGCTTTTTCTCGACCGAAAGAAGGAGTCTGATTCTCGTACCTCGGTCGTTTCGAACATCTCGCTTTACGCTAGGAAGTGACGTATTTCTGCTGCGCGCGCAGCAAATCAAGCGATCGTCATCGTTTCATGGTTTCAGATTCAGTTCGAGTTTTGAATCGACAAAGGAACTATGGCGAAGCGCGCATTTGCTTCCCAATTCGAAATGGGAAATATATAATTGCACTTCAATTTAGATAGTATGCACTTAGTACATGGAACTATAATTCAGATACTTTGCACTATAATTCGAATACTTTGCACTATAATTCGGATACAATGCACTAGAATTCGGATACAATGCACTATAATTCGAATTCTTTGCACTCAAAATCAATTTTTATGGCAAAGTTTCAAAAATTTTAAATTGGGCAGATTGCTTACTCAAAAAAAGGAAATAAAAAATATAGATATTATAAAAAAAGTTTATTACAAAAATGAAAAAGGTTTTAAAATGTATAAAGCACGAGTGAAAGCTACGTTTGGTATTTAATAAACAAACATAATTGAGAATACGGAAATAATAAAAAAATTATATAATACTACACAATACTTATTGTATTAAAAGAGCATTCTTGACTTTAGTGGGCCGACCTCTCTTGCGTTTCTGCCCATGAGGTAAACATTTAGATTCGTTTCACGCTTTCTCCTGCCCCATACGTATTAAGATGGCTAAGCTATGTTTCTGAATATATTTTTTTGCAAAAGCAGGACAAGAGTATGTGGTAACAGAACCGTTATTTCCAGGGGTAGATACTGTCCCTTTCCATACACATTTATTGTATTCAGTTTTATATTTATCATATGAGGTCCATATGAGATATGTCCTTTCATGTGAATGGACCACTTATGCTTTTATATTGTGTTTCACATGTAAAGATGGCAAATAAAAACAGATTGGTTTCCGTTTCTTTCTTCTAAAATTTTGACTTCTAATTTTGCCCACTGATTTGGTTTCGTTCAAATCTTTGTGGGGACATGCAAACCATTTTACATACGGTTTCAAGTAAAATAGTTTGTAATTCGGGTTAACTGGATCACGTTCATTTCACAATTTTTTTCACAATCTAATTTTTAAACACAAGGAACTGACCAACAGGGAGATGCTCACGAAATGTATGTTTCTTTTTCTATCACTGCATTGATTTCCTCTAATCCATTAATGGTAATAGGAAAATAATTCCTATCACCTATATATCAATAACGATTTCTCGTAAGCTATCCGATTTAGAGTATTCTGTGAATATTGTGATATTCACATCATTTTTTTTTCCTTTCATTTCTTTAAAAATAATGCACTAATTATGTTGACGGTATCGTCATCAGAGCATAAATGAAGACATTCAATATAATTTTTTTCGTCTTTGTCTTTAATGCCACATAGTTTGCCATCAATAGTTTTTACTACATGTAAATAGCACGTCAATCGTCGGAAGGGAAGGCCAAAACCAGCTTTGAAGCTATTAGTTATCACACTGCTGGCAACAGTCAATAAAAATTTAAGATTCCACTCAGTTGCATTTATTTTATAGAATGAGTCTTTCACACAATTAAATGGTGCTTCCGCTGGTATGGTGCGAAAGTTTGGGTAGGGGGTGCCAGCTCATGTATCGTCCTCGTCATCTGACCTCGTTTGAAAGTTAGTAGGTCCGTCCAAAAGTAGTCCTCGTGTTACTTCAAAACGGGTCATTAATATAACTAAACTAAACACAATGGATTTAAATTCATACCTTCAAATTGCTGGTACTTTAAGTTTAGTTCATTTTAATTAATGTCCTATTTTTGAAGCAAAACGAGGCTATTTTGGGACGAACCTCGTCATTTTGAACCGTTGGCAGGTGACAAGGACAACACCTGAGCTGGCACCCCCTCTCCAAACTTCCGCACCATACCAGCAGGAGGACGTTTAGTTCCATACGTGATTTGATGTGTAACAGGTCCATTACACGACGGATCTTTATTGGAATCGGATCTCGAACATGGCCACCGCGGCCTCAATTCAGTTTGAAAAGATACAGAAAAGAGGTATAGAAACAGTGATATTGTTGCAAAATAAGCAGTGCCGAGACAGTCTAACATGGGTGACAAAAATCGCGCAGTTGTAAGGACATTTCACGAGATCCCAACCGGTTGGGAAAACGGGTACGAGAATCGTACTTGTCGTTAACGGGCGGATAAAGTGACGTCTTCCAACCCAACCGGGGGTACCAGAATAAACCCGTAAAGCTCCATTGACTTAGCATTTGTACAGGCATTTAATGTAAACAAACAAAGCAGAAAACTCGCCCATATCTATGCAAAACATTCATGAAAATTATGAACTTTCTTAAATTTAAGTTCTGCTACTTTACTTATTTAAATCGTTATTATTACTTTAATAACTTTCTATTAATTAATTAATTATGCCAATTTCGGCGAAATGCTTTATCAGAGGAAGAGTTTTCTATTTGATTTATTTTAAGTAATCCGGAACACTAGTTTCATTTTCGGAATAATGTTTCTCATTGGAGATCTCAGAACTTACAGAACTCTCCGTAAATATGTTAATTAGCATTTTTAAAAGCATTTTTGTTATTCTTCATACGTTGTAATCAGATAGCAATTTTAGTTTGCAACAAAGTTGCAGCAGTCTTGCCCTGAAAGTCTGGAAGCTTGCAGTAAGTTTAACACGGCAAGACCGCAAGTTCATAACAAGTTGCAAACGACGAAGTCACGAAGTCACCATGCGTCAAAATTACTGTAAATTTGTCATGAAAGCTCATTGCAAAGTAGTAAAAAAAATAGCTTTCCGACAGGCATATATTCCCCCCCCCCCTTCTTCAAAACCTTTTCCAACGGAGGGATCCCCCCTTCTTCCCTTTTTTTTTTATTATCGCGGAATAGGACGGTGAGGTTGCTTTTCTACACAGGGGTAACCCTTTTTTCAATCCTCTTTTATTATCGCGTAATAAGACGGTGGGGTTGCATTCCCCCTTTTTTCATCCCTCTTCTTCTGTCTGCACACTGAGTTATTTTTCAAGGAACTTTTTTTTACGATGCGAGGGCATCTAGAGGATAGCGCTATTCAATTCGAATCCACGTCGTTGGATCCGTAGGTGGTTATGCTAATCACAATACCAACCCAGATAGCAATTTTAGTTTGCTGCAAAGTTGCAGCAATCTTGATCTGCATGCATGTGGCAAGGTTGACACGGAAGAGTGCAAGCTTGAACCCAGATAGCATGTACACTTAGAGCATGTTTGATTTTTCTTGATATTAGCTTGTCATGACAAACTTGATGTGGCAACTTTGAAACGAACTTCCTGCAAAGTAACAAAGCATAATCGACCAACCCACTTGCAAAACAAGTTTGCTGTGAAGATGTCATGACGAAATTCACACCACGATTGCAAAACAAGTTTGCTGCCAAGATGATAGCACACTTACAGATAATCTTTGTCTCTGTTTTAAAAAACATCCGATTTTTAATAGCATTTCCTAGACCGTCCTTCTTTTTATTAATTCAATAAATCAATGATAATTTTTTAAAAAACTAACTCTTTTATAAAGAAAAATTTTGAAACATTTTCCAGCTTTTTACTAAATATAGAACACGTACTTTAAAGAAAACTATATCGCATTTTTCTTAATGTTGAAATTTTAACGTTTATAAACAAAATTAAACCTAAAAAACAGTCAATGTTTGTGGAAAAATAATAACTTGCATTTTGTCCCATTTTAAAATTAATTATTTTTGAACTCTAATTTCATAATTTATTCTACTAGCAAAACGTAATTATTAGCGAAAATTTCTCTCTTTCTTTGACTTCAAATCATATTTTCAACGCAAAATTTTAAAAAAAATAATGAAATCAAGGAAACAGTTTAAAATAAGGGGTCTATTCTGGTACCCCCGGTTGGGTTGGGAGACGTCACCCCTCGGTTATTTTTCCCGCCATATCGCGCGGTGCGACGCTCCAGCCCAAACCGAGGTACCAGAATACACTGTTTATCGTATGTCGATTTAGTTAGCTACCTATTCGCCTGTGTTTAGTTACTGATATGACGCGAGATGGGGAAATTAATCTCGAGGTAGTGTTCATACCTGCTTAAGCAAGTGAGTTGAGCGTTAGCTTTGCGATTACCTTTGACGCGGTGACTAACCTGGGTTTGCACAACTTTGCTCTGCCGCACCTGATGTCAAATCGTTCGTTACGCAGATTTGACATAGAGCAAGGTTGCTGCAACCAAAATTGCTATCTGGGAAACAAGTGAACGTAAACAGATAGTCACCACGCTGCCAAATTTGTACAAGCTTGTGCGGAGCCAAACTCATTGTAAATCTATAGCAAAAAACAGAGTATGAACACACTCTCCGGATAGAAACCCCTCACATCTCAAGCTCTAAACATTCAGCCAGCTAAACTCTGAGAGAGAAGATAGGATTGCGCTAATAGATCGTGCATGATAACGATATTATTCTAGTACTCTTCCGACGAAGTTGGGACGTCACTTTTCTCCGCACGTACAACGGGAAAAGTGACGTCTCCCACCCCAACCAGTACCTTAATAGGACTTACCAGAATAGACCCCTTATTTTAAACTGTTTCCTTGATTTCATTATCTTTTTTAAAATTTTGCGTTGAAAATATGATTTGAAGTCAAAGAGAGCGCGATTTTCGCTAATAACTATGTTTTGCTAGTAGAATAAATTATGATATTAGGGTTCAAAAGTAATTGCTTTTAAAATGGGACAAAATGCAAGTTATTATTTTTCAACAAACATTGACTGTTTTTTAGGTTTTATTTTGTTCATGAACGTTAAAATTTCAACATTAAGAAAAAGGCGACATAGTTTTCTTTAAAGTATAGCGAAACCTCTTCGAACGGCCACTTTTTCGGCCCATAGACCTAATGTTAAAATAACCCCTAGCAACGGCCACCCAAACCCCTCTGAACGGCCGCCGGGTGGGTTCGCCCATCCCATTTAACAAACGCATCGGTTAGAGATTTACTTTTTAAACTGAAAAAGTTTTTTTTTCCGAGAAGGGTAAAAACTTAAAACTGTCATAAATTGTATCCGTTTTTCAAAAAATGTAAAAAATTATTAAATAAAGTACTATTTTCTCTTTAGATAAGTCTCAAACTTCATTTTAAATAAGAAATATGCGTCACACTTTTTTATTATGTATTATAGCAATTATCTTGTAATTGTAACGAAAACCCTTTAGAGCGGCCACCCCCTCTGAACGGCCAATTCTTCTCGGAACGGAGGGGTGGCCGCTCAGAGAGGTTTCACTGTACGAGTTCTGTATCTAGTAAAAAAAGGAAAATTTTTCTATGAAAAAGTTAGGTGTTTTTTTTTTTACAAATTATCATTGATTTATTGAATTAATGAAAAGGACGGTCTAGGAGATGCTATTAAAAATCGATGTTTTTAAAACAGAGACAAAGATTATCTGTAAGTGTGCTATCATCTTTGCAGCAAACTTGTTTTGCAATCGTGGTGTGAATTTCGTCATGACATCTTCACAGCAAACTTGTTTTGCAATCGTGGTGTGAATTTCGTCATGACATCTTCACAGCAAACTTGTTTTGCAAGTGTGTTGGTCGATTATGCTTTGTTACTTTGCAGGAAGTTCGTTTCAAAGTTGCCACATCAAGTTTGTCATGACAAGCTAAAATCAAGAAAAACCAAACTTGCTGCAAGTGTACATGCTTATGTGGGAAAGAGAAAGTATTTTAATCGTCAAAAAATTCGAACTCGATATTTTGACGTATCTCCACGTTTTAAACCTCACCGAGTCCGAGAAACACAATTTTGGAATTATGTGTGTGTGTGAACACGAATTGATACTTTTTAGATTAATATCTTTGAATAGTTATATTGAATTGTATAGTGGTTAGAATTTGCTAAACAGAACAGTTAGAATTTGCCATGGACACTTATCAATTACGTATATAACTTAAATTCCGGCTAATTAGGCACCATAAATAACAAAAAATTTATTACTTTAATTATATTATTTGCATGATTATTAACAAGTTATATATTGTTACAATTTTCCGACCAAACGATATTTTTAAATATATTTCTTTTATGGGGAAACGTTTTTTTTTTTAACCAATTAATTTCTTTTCTTAAAATATTTTAATAATTCTACAGCTATATATTTGTTATTCGTTACGAATATTAGAAGTGTTCATGGGTTTTCAGAAAATTCTAACCACTATGCAATTCAATATAACTATTTAAAGATAAAAGATAAGTTTAAAAAATATCAATTTTTGTACAACCCCTCATTTTTTAGCTTCTCTTCGACAGGAGCTAAAATTCTCCTAGTTGTAATGCCGATATGCCCGACCTTTCTGAATACTAATGATATTGAACTAAATTATTTATATAAGTTGCACTATATATCTTGCTTTAAAGTTGTAAAAGAAAAATTACGCTATGTTTCGCGCATGCGCAATAAAACATTATTTACTAAAGACGCTCATATTTCCTGTAATATTGAAAGAAAATTTTCCAAATTTTTAGAAAACGCTCCTCTATCATATTGTCATTTTTTTGTAAGTTTCTTATAATATAACAGAAAACTCTGCATGTTATAAGCAAAAAACAGGCGGGAAAATTTGGTATTTTTAAAGAAAACCTTTACATCTTCCCAAATATTTGTGCTGCGATTACGAAAATTCCTCTAAATATTATGCACATTAAACAATACCATTTTTGAAAGTTTCATCTTGTTACGAGTATTCTGTGAAGCAGGGTGGACCAAAAACGCTTTTGTCTTAATCAGTTTGTAGACGGTCCCCAAATTGTCCTCAGGACCGAATCTTCAATGTAAAATGAGAGTTACAGTCTATTCTTCATATGGTCGAAGTTTAAAGACAGTCAGTTAAATCTTTCCGGAGAAATTCTAAAAAATGTGAAAATCTGAAAGTGTCCGGATACTTTTACCCATATAGTGTATTCTTCAGGATATAATCAATCATAATTGGCATCATTTGTAAATAAATCGCCATATATTTTCTCGCCTAATTCATCTAGTTTTAAAACAGGCTGAACCAATGAAACTTAGCTTCAATATCATATGCATTCAGAACTTCTTTCAAGATATTGAGGTATCACCCACTTACCAGAAGGACTTGTAACTAACTCAAGCAGAATTAACACATATGAGGCCCATGAACTAGGCAAAATCAGATCTCAAATCAACTAGCCCCCAGTCCCAAAGCCAAGATGGGGACACTAAGGATCCTATTGCATTCATGAAACTTATTTGGATAAACACTAAATTTCAACTGACAGCAGAATTGATGTAAAAGATTTCCCCCCTTTAATTTTCAGATTAGCAGCGAAGTCCCAGAATATTAACATTACATAGCACTTTATTTACAGCACAGCTCGATTATCCGAGTTGATAGGGACCATTATCACTTCGGATAATCGAAAACTAGGTTAACAGAGACTAAATTTTAAATTATGACTTCTTTTCTTTAGAAAGGTTTTCCATAATTCTTTATTTAAAAATTACAAAAGTCTCAAAATAAGAATGTGTGGTAGTGCTTGCAAACACTTTTATTAGTAATCAAACTTCTTGCATGCATTTTTTGAAACATTAGATTTGCAAATATGACCGATTTTCGCTGTTTCCTTGCTATTTCTTAATGTTTCTTTAAAGGTGTTCTCCAAAGAAAATCTACCCCACCCACACTCAACAATGCAAAACTTTGACACTTTTAAAATGCTATTTTTCAGGAAAATGTATGGAATTTGCTCACATGACTATTGAAATTCTTAAGAATGGAACTATGTTTTTATTTTTTTTTTCTGTCAATTACTTCTTGGGTAATAAAATATCACCTCGTGAAGAAGACCTTTTACGAGTCTTCACCTCATGAAAATTGGCTCCGAAGCCAAATTTGATACTCTTTTCTGAAACATTTATTGACTTTATTTAAAGAAAAAATCTCAAACTGGTTTTCTCTTCTGTGCCAAAAAACAATGGATAGACATTTTGCTTATTTTTCAAGGATCCCACGAAAAATCAAGTACTTTTTCAGGGCCTTGAGTAAGGCAAATAAAATTCAAGGAGTTTTCAAGGACCGCATGAACCCTGATTTATTTTTATATCGACGACTTCATTGACTAAACAAGGACGATATAGAATCATGCATCGAATTGCAAAATTTTTGTTAGTTAATAATAAATAATTAAGTCTAAGTACAGGGTGGCTACAGAAACTGTGAAAAAAATTTTCCTGACAAAACTTACAACATTTCCCCGACTTACGACCATTAATTATATTAGTTTCCTGGCTTTCTACCTACTCAGAATCACTGTAAGTGTACAATATACTTTATTAAAAATACTTTTACCAATTATTAAATATGAAAAAAATATTTTTATGAAATTTAATTTAAAAAAAATGGAATGAACAACCTAAACATATCTGTTAATACAGTATATTACATTTTTATATGTAAAAAATACTGGAAATTTTAACAAAATATTTTGCTTCTAAAACTGCAAAAGAATTCTAAGAAACATTAAAACTACTCTTTGCAACACAAGTTAAATTATATTAACAGTAAAGGTTATTATGATCTTCGCTCAAAACTTTAAAACAGTTCAATAACTAATTAGCGCTCTTTGCACTAGTACTAGAATAACATGTTGCAGCATAAATATAAAAATAGTATAATTATACGTACCTAACAATATATAT
Organism: Araneus ventricosus; assembly: GCA_013235015.1. Classification (NCBI taxonomy): domain Eukaryota; kingdom Metazoa; phylum Arthropoda; class Arachnida; order Araneae; family Araneidae; genus Araneus; species Araneus ventricosus. The sequence goes on from BGPR01050093.1 coordinate 9,976, forward strand.
TTTAGCAAAGATTTAAACAACAGAAACTGCCAAAATATTTCTTCAAATCTTTAACAAATCGTAATTAATTAATTGCTCTAATCAAAAACTTATGCTTTTACAAATGAATATAAGTTTTTTTAAAATTCCATTTATTATTGCAAATAAGGCTAGACACAAGATACTAATTTATAGATAATAACTCAAGTAACAAATAACCATTAATTTTCCCTGATTTTTAGATATTTTTACGGATTTCCCCAACTTTTCCCTGATATCCCGGTTCTGTCGCCACCCTGAAATAGCATTTAAAACAAAATCACCTGCAGGGTTCATACACATTTCCTTAAAAGAAAATCAAGGACTATCAAGGACTTACAAAACCAAAAAATAAGGACCTCTAAATTGAATAAACTTAACGAATTGTAATTGCACGCATTTTTAAATAAAATGTCTCATTTTTGGAAATTCAACCTATTAGAAGATAAAGTATAATATAAAACATAGATGGAAGATACATTATAAATTTTAAAAAACAAAAATTCTTAAAAATATGAGTTAATAAATTGATGCGTGAAACTGGTAATCAAATTAAATATCTTTTAATTCCAAACTTTTTTCATTCAATTTTACACCCAAGGTATTTATTTCAATTTCTTTTCAATAATTGTTTTTTTTAGTTCATGTGATTGAATAAATAAATTTATGTCCTTTGACTTTTCAGCCTCATTAGCTAAATCATTTGCTTCCCCATTTGTTTGGTGTATTTGGTTTGGAACATTTTCTTTTATTTTAAAAAAATTATTTCCTCCTAGAGCTTTTCGTTTCAGTTGTTTTGTTTCAGTCTTTTCTTTGGATCTTTCACTCTCTAAATACTGCATGCATTTTACTCTACCTGAGGTGGCAGAAAGTAAGGACTTTATAAAAACGGGGCATAAAAATAAAGATTTGTAAGGACTTTTAAGGACTAAATGTAAAAGTAAGGACTTTTAAGGACTTGTACGAACCCTGACCTGGACATGCTTGAATATCTTGGGTTCCTTTACATTCTTATAGGGACTGAAATCGCAAATGTCCGAAATAGGATGCGTCAACTATTAAGTAATTGGAAAAATCCACACATTAAAGGATTAAAATACTTGATGCACATAAATATAAGTAAAATTTTGGCTCACTTGAAGCCTAAA
>BGPR01050094.1:0-11141 GCA_013235015.1 Araneus ventricosus
TGGGAACGGATCTGCTTACGACGCATTATCAAATTAAGAGCCGTCAACATTCTATCTAGGGCCGACATTGGATGCAGAAAATACGTATAAAAAATTGCTGTTAGCAGATTAGAAGGCGTGACAAAGGCATTTACGATGAACAAGAAACAAGTGAAACATAGTTTGAAGAGGAGAAAACAAAACAGTTACGCTGAGTGTTAGGAATCGTTATTCAATTTTTACTCACTTTTGCACTTATCCGTGTAGCTAAAAATACTGTATGTTCCTCCCAATGATCATGTTGATTAGCGCTAAGGGAATGATATTTCTGGGTTTGCTAACAGGAGTGACGCTAGTGCCTGCCCGACCGGGGGGGGCACGACTTTATGTACGGGGAGAAGAGTGTAATGAAATTGGTCTCAAATTTTTGCCATATCTATATTTATCTACTAGTTGAATACCCCGTTACGTGAACGGGGTACAAAAATTTTCCCCGAAGGGGGGCACAGCATCCCGACAGGGAAGCTCTGCCCCCTTTTCTCCCCACTGGCGCCACCCCTGTTTGCTAACTTCAATTCTTGTACATAATCAACTACGTAAATGCACCTCTTGGAGTAGGTTAGGAATCCTCGTTGAACGGTAAAGTTTTGCTTAATATCTTCCAGATCTTTTTATCTACTAGTTGAATACACCGTTGTGTGAACGGGGTAAAAAAATTTACCCCGACGGGGGGGCACAGCATCCCCGGTCCCCTCCCCTGGCCCCATCCCTGCCCGATAGGTTTAATTCTTTAAAGTAATCGTCTAAGTAAGCGTACCTCCTGGAAAGGTTTTAAATCCTCGTTGAACGGTAAAGTTTTGCTTAATATCGCTCCTTTAGACGCCGTTTAGTACATTTCGGTTTTGGTCTTCATTTCCAATTGATTCACTTTCGCGTCTTTTGCAAACCTTTATGCCGAATACAAGTGCAGGAAATTTCCGACTGAAGCCAAAATTGCACACAATTTCTTGTGTAATAGTCCGTAATGAAAAAGTGATAATTGGGAAAGGAATAAATATAGAAAGATATCATTTGCACAAAAAGATGGAAATGAAATTTTTGTCATGATACCAGAATGTATTGGTGGCTTAGATTGGAAACCACCAGACAATTCTGGTGTTGCCGTTACATAAGACACTAGTAGGAAAAACGAGTTATAAATGTTCAATGTGTCATCTTCCAATAAGGATTTGAGCTGTCAGACAAGGAGCAATAATTTTCGCCGGATTTAGCACCGTTTCTCATGGTATGATAGTCGGAGAAACGGGTTATAAATGTTCAATGTGTCGCCCTCTATTAAGGATTTCAGCTGTCAGACAAGGTACCATATTTTTTGCCGGATTAAGCACCATTTCTGATGGTATGGTAGTCGGAGAAACGGGTTATAAATGTTCAATGTGTCGTCCTCCACTAAGGATTTCAGCTATCAGACAAGGAACAATACTTTTCGCCGGATTAAGCACCGTTTCTGATGGTATGATAGTCGGAGAAACGGGCTATAAATGCTCAATGTGTCGTCCTCCATTAAGGATTTCAGCTGTCAGACAAGGAACCATATTTTTCGCCGGATTAAGCACCGTTTCTGATGGTATGATAGGAAGTGAACAATAGAAATTCTACATATTTAACATTTGTAAACCGACCACTGTCTTATCCTATGTAACGCATCGTACCGAAAACTTCAGAAGAGTGTGGTTGTTTGAACTACAAACTGTGCTATTAATGAATTCTGGGTTTTGGACGAATAGAAATTAGTTTCATATCGAGAGAAAACATTATTTCCATCCTTTTTTGTGCAAATGTCATCTTTATATCTATATATTCAGACATTTGCCATTACTGATTTGCTCTAGACTAATAAATCACTCTGTATTTAAGATTGATTGGTCAGATTTTCATCATTTTCTGAAGATATGCTAGTGCTATTTTGGGGTGGACATCGCCATTTCGAACCGTGGTCAGATGAAGAGATCTGAACCAGATCCACGCTCTCCACTTCTAGCCAATGCATGTTTGAGCCTGTTGATAGATTTAATCAGCCTTAATCCGACACGACCGTGCCCAGATAGCGCATCATTATCCAAACACCAAGATTATAATAATAGGCCATGGAACTTTTATACATTCGAACTGTTGAAAAATAAAATGTCTCTAAAAATAGATACCTTTTTCCTGCTATTTCGAAACCTATAGTTTAATTAGAAAAATAATATTTCTAATACAGAAAATTCAGTTTCAACAAATAAATTTAATCATACCAGACATTAGGAATAGTATATTGTTCTCGTACTCGTCATTTGAATAATTTCTTACATACAAATGAGAAATATCATAAAATAAATTTCAATTTATAAAGACCCTCATAAATTTGAAGACAACTCTACATTCAGAATTTGTCACATGAGGGCAATACTTGAAAAGACAATCCCTTCTTCATCTTGAAAGTAAAGCCACAGACTTAGCAATAAAATCCCCAAGTTCTAACTTTTATGTCATCCTTAGCTGAAAAAAAGCCTAAAAACTAAAACCTTTTTCGTATTTAGTATCCGAAAACGCCCTCCCGTTAATAGCATTAGCGCCCCGTCGTCGAATAAAAAGCTTTTGGTCTCGGCCATTATAAACACATTGAAGTCGCGTGCCCCAAGAATTAATAAGTCTGCCCAGGGTCGAGATAAAGAAAAAAATCCTTTTTTTTCCTTAAATCCCACTGCGGATTTGAATCTCCATCCGAACCTTGGAGGAACTCCTATTTTCTTTGTAATAAGGACCCCACAAAATCCACATTATCCACTCAATTTTTTCTTCATCCACTTGATTGAGAAGTTACTATGGGAACGGATCTGCTTGCGACGCATTATCAAATTACGCGTCGTCAACATTATATCCGAGGCCGACATTGGATGCGGACTAAACGCATAAAAATTGCTGTTAGCAGATTAGGCGGCGCGTGACAAAGAGGTTTTCGACTGCAACCAACCAAATGAGAAATGTATTGTTTAGCGAGTAAGCAGAAGCTTTATGTGGAATGGTAGGAATTGCTATTCTAGTTTTAATCACTTCTGCACGCATCTGTTGCTAAAAATACTGTGTGTTCTTCACACCCATTGTGTTGATTGGTGCTAAGAGATTGATGTTCCTAGGTGGCTGACATCCATTCTTTCAGCCAAGCAGAGAACTGTTTGGAAAAGATTACTAGTTCTCAGCACTGAACACATTTTGAGTGTGAATAAAATAAATAAATTTCGTTTAAGGTAGAAGCTTTTATTCATGCGAAAAAATGAACGCAAAATAATTTTTTTTTATTACCATAAAATGCATAGTTCGAATAAAAGCGTGGGCGCCTTATATAGCACCTTATATTTTGTGTATATTTTCTTAAACAAATGGAGTATTCCTAGAAGGTAAATGCGCCCACGCTTTTATTCGAACCATGCATTTTATTGTAATCAAAAAATTATTTTCAACTTTTGCGTTCATTTTTTCGCATGAATAAAAGCTCATGCCTTAAAATTTTTTTTATTAATTTTATTTTCTACTTTTTAGTGACGGCTGACACGAATGCACACGTCATATTAGGCATGGTAAACCAAATTCAGTTATTGAATTCTCCAATTTAAAACACATATTAAAATTATTATATACATATGCACAATTACATTTTTAAAATGATTTAATGACATTAAATTTCTGAAATATAGATCTGTAATATATTACGTGATAACTTGGAATTATTATCAACAAGGTAATAGAAAAAAAGAGAATCGATCTACAAACTTCCTCTTTTTGCTTTGAGTGCAAAACGTTTGGCGCACACGAAGTAAAAAAAAAAAAACTTTGTTGGCGAATTCTAATAGAAAGGAAACCCAAGACGCGTAGAAACACGAGCTATCACGTCATTAATCGGTGCAGCGCCGGAAGTATAACGTATTCTCTGTTAGCTTCGTAGTGGTGTTACAACCCTACGTAACGTGAGGTTATCACCTTCCAAACTTTATCGCTCAAATATAGGGTTAAAATTTTACTTTCATCTATAGCAACGATAACGTGGACACAAAAACACTTATTTAAGAACGTCGAAAAGCGTCTGGATAAACGGAGTATCAAAAACATTGCAAAATATTTTTGTAAATTATTCTTAAAGTATTTTTTAAAAATTATGAAAGTTAGACAAAACAAATTGTACGGAAATAAAACTGGTATCATTGAAATACTAAATTTTTGAATTTTTATGGGGTATAAAAATGGTTGCTGTGCTACGAGGTTATCGAGGGAAAATGTTAACATTTACCTAATTTTTAATTAATAAACTAAATAAAATTTTACTTAATCCTTTCTTAGTGAGCACTACTACTAAAGAAGTTACCAGGTGCCAAATTTGATAGTTCTAGGTACAGTAGTCTGCCTTGTAGTGTATTTTGAACGATTTTTGCACAACGCATGTCACAATTTGCAGATAGTATCCAGTCTATAAGTATTATCATGTTAAAAAGATTAAAAAATGGAGGAGATGATTATTGAGGCATAGATGGAAACTAAGGGCTTTTTTCATTAATATGTCTAAATAGTTTCATTTCCTAAAATTCCTGTTTTTCCTCCTTCTGTTTTGTCTTTTCGAATATAGATGGCTATTTAGATATATAAGTTTAGATAGAACTATTTAAAGATATAAGTTTAAAAAATATCAATTTGTGTACAACCCCTCATCTTTTAGCTTCTCTTCGACAGGAGCTAAAATTCTGCTCGTTGCAATGCCGATATCTTTCTGAATACTAATGATATTGGATTGAATATTTTTATATAAGTTGCCCTATATATCTGGCTTTAAAGTTGTGAAAGAAAAATTACACTATGTTTCGCGCATGCGCAGTAAAACATTATTTACTAAAAATGCTCATAATTCCTGTAATATTCAAATATTCTTTTCCATATTTTTACAAAATGCTTCTCTAACATATTGTCATCTTTTCTGTAAGTTTCGTATAATATAACAGAAAACTCTGCATGTTATAAGCAAAAAACAGGTGGAAAAATTTGAGATTTTTTAAGAAAACCTTTATATCTTCCCAAATATTTGTGCTGAGTTTACGAAAATTCCTGTAAATATTATGCACATTAAACATTACCATTTCTGAAAGTTTCATCTTGTTATCGGTATTCTGTGAAGTGGGGTGGGCCAAACACCGTTTTGTCTTCATCAGTTTGTAGACGGTCCCCTAATTGTTCTCAGGACCGAATCTTCAATGTAGAATGTGAGATATTGTCTATTCTTTGCATGTGCGAAGTTTAAAAACAATCGGTTAAACCATTCCGGAGAAATTCTAAAAAATGTGAAAATCTGCAAGTGTCCGGATACTTTTGGGCATATAGTGTATGAATAACTAGAATATACCCTGGCAATAGAAATATATATCATTTACGCATTACAAAACGTTGCGTCTAGAGGAAATGTTTGCCGAAAGCTCATGAAAGTTTGTAAAATGTACATCAATACAATTTTTTTTCCATATTATTCCTTTTCCATATATAAGTAGCTTGTTTTTAGAATATGCTGGATGTTGTTCGCGGAGGAAAAAATATACCCCTGGCATCAGAAATATCATTTACGCATTACAAAACGTTGTGTCTATTGGAAATGTTTGCCGAAATTTCATGTAAATTTTGTAAAATGTAATAAAATCAATAAAATTTATTTCTTACATCATTCCTTTTCCATATATCTTTGCTTTCAGAAAGAATCTGGATATTCGTGCAGGAAAAAAAATATATCCCTGGCATCAGAAATATCATTAACGCATAACAAAACATTGCGTCTAATTAGGAAATGTTTGCCAGGGAATTTCATGTAAATTTTATAAAATGTACATCAATACAATTTTTTTTTTCCATATTATTCCTTTTCCATATATAAGTAGCTTGTTTTTTAGAAAAGACTAGACATTGTTCATGGAAGAAAAAAATATACCCCTGGAATCAAGAAATATCATTTACGCGCATTACAAAACGTTGTATCTAGTGAGACGTATTGAAATTTCTTGTAAATTTTGTAAAATGTACATCAATAAAATTTATTTCATATTATTCATTTTCGATATATAAGTAACTTGTTTTCAGAAAGTCTGAATGTGTTCGCGCAGGAAAAATATATCCCGGCAACAGAATATGTATAACCAGAATACCCTGTGACAGAACAGAACAGAACAGAAATATACATGGCAATGAAATATATATCATTTGCATTCAAAAACGATTACGTCTAGTGGAAAAAAGTTTACCGAAATTTCATTTAAATTTTAGCAAAATGTACATCATGTAAAGAAACATAAGATTTAGCAAGTTATACAGAGTTTTCTTTTCCTTAATAATAAATACGCATTTTTCTGTCATTTTTTATAATTTGCACGTAATTTCGTCGATGTTAAAACACTATATGTAACATTTATTTTGTTCAATAAAAGATGCTACGCACACTCATCAAACTGCAAACCAAAGAGATTTTTATCTCACAGTCGTTCTGTGTCGTTGTGATAGAGTGGTGGATTATTTCAAATGCATTTGAGGATCTGCTACAACAGCTAGCTACGGCATCATATTACAACGGCTCCTCCAAAATAATATTTGAACCTATAGCATATTTTCAGAATGCTACTTGGTGACTCGACAAGGAATTTAGTGAAACATTTATCATTGGAATGCTTAATGAGGGGACAGCATAATTAGTTTAGAGGAAGAAGGCAGGAGACTTTTAAAAGTACACAAATTTAACTAAACAGGTTATATTAAATGGTTAATAAATATTCGCCCTCGCTATCAGTATCATTACATTCTACATTTTCTCGAAATACTGGCTTGCACTTTTGATAAATAGATATACTCTTCCTGTGGCAACCAGCTTAATTATGGTTTTGCATGAGGTTTTCTTGACGTGCTCTTAAACCGACTTGCGCCGCTATGCAGACCTCCGCATTTATCACGCAAATGCAGCAACATCGTTACCTACTATTTTAACGTCAGGCAGAGCTTGAGAATCACGTAGGACAGGTCTGAGCTACAAGTGCCTTATTTGGCAACTCTCTTAAAACGTAGGTGTACCATTAGCGTTATCTGCTCTGCTGCACAGATGTTGGTGTGGATGAAATAACCAACAAGTATGTTACCGCAGTTTATATAACAAAACCAATTTCTACATTTACATAGTGCCAGGTTTTCTGCTGACTTTAATTGGACAGTTTTATAACACAGAAGTACGACAGAGGCACTTACGTAAGGACACTTCATGGAGGTCTGTAACATGGTCATTCTAGAGCTGAAAAAGGGAAGCTTCAACTCGATGAATCTGATTGGGATATCCAAATCAAATTTTTTATACAATATGGTGTACACTTTAGGGGTGCTCAGTAGTATTAGTCTGCACAGATCGGTGTAGACTTGTATTCAGGGAACATGCAAACCAAAATTCATGCTAACACGCGATAGCCCTGAAATTTTTACTATAGAATGTTATACAGAGTGCCCATTGCCCCAAACAACTTTTAACTGCCAGACAAAAAACACAGCTATCTTCATGAGTAATTGTCTAGGCATGGTAAAGTGACCTATGCATACTGGATGGGAAACCACATACCCAATTACCTGGTGAGAGAGCAATTGGAGTTAACGTTGTATCTCTAAAGGCAGTACAAGATAGAAGAAAAAAGTGAATTACGGGTTGTAGAGCATCATCTATTTGGTACAAAAGAAAGACACCTTGTGGACGTAAATACTTAGAACATAACGCATAAAACACGTATTTATTTTGTTCACGATTTCTACGCATTGCGACAAAACGATGTAGAGGAAAAAAACCACTAGTTATCACAAGATACGTTTATTTTCGATGTTCAAACTTCCCTCCGTCAGCTACAATGCACATATGGAACCTTGTGAACTTAAAGCTGCAGACGGTGTAGTATAGTTTCATTACGTCACAGCAGGAAGCCGCAAAGAAACAAATGTGCATTTGTGTTCTGTTTAAACATTTACGTCTGAGTGTCTTTTTTGTACTGAATCGATGATGCTCACACCTTAATGATTAACTTTTCCCTCTATCTCATGCCAGTTTAAACATATTAACTAACTCCCTGGGTACTCTAGTATTTTATAATAATTTCATCAATAACTTACTCTTAACTCGAAAGATAACTTCATCATTGGTAGTTAAAATAAAGGGATAGGCACCTGCCTTAGAGACTATATATAATCATGCAAGAATCTGTGTCTCCAGAATATGCAGAGGAACCAAGATTCAGGTTTCCATGGCCTTCTCCAGAATGGTTCCATTTGTTTTCTTCTTTTCTGTTTTTTACTTCAAGAACACTGCTTGTCGTGAAGAAAGGGAAAAAAGATGGTTCCCTTTGTTACTTCTCCCAAGGTTCAGACACTGAGAGTGGTCTCTAAAACTTTATCGTATATTTCCCAAAAAGAGTTATGTTTCCCTCTCCCCGCGTGGATAAAAAAAAAATTCGAACCTGTGTAGCCAGAGTCAATGACTATCAAGGCTTTTCTTGTAGATTGTAATGGTTATGAAATATTTAGGTGAGATCAGAATTCAAAGAGATGCGTACCGATTTTCTACTCTTACCGGCTCGAGGACAAAGTAGCGTAATCCTTCCGCGTGCACAGGGATTACTACAGTACGCATGCCGCATACAGATCAAAGATTCATTTCAGAAGTAAACAAGTATGCGATTACACATACCGATGACAATGGTGGATTTGACCCCAAGAATTTTATACGGACCTGTAATCATTTGATAAGAGCTATTGTACCATTTTGCCCACATCCTAGCTTTTTCAATTTTGAATTATGGAGTATTTCACATGACCAAGGACATGCAAGTTGACAGACTTCCCTTGGTTAGTTTATCAAAATGTAGCCAGAAACCTACAAATTATGTTTAAAGAGACACATACCCAGGTGCATCCCGTAACCAATAGTTTTCTGTGTGTTATCATGTTTCACGAATACAGACAGACATAATTCTAGGAATTGTGTTTTTCCCAGGACTCAGGGAGGTCTAAAACGTGGTCAAAATCTCGAGTTCGAATTTTCAAGGCAGTTACAATGCTTTCTCTTTGTATACTTCAGTATACGGAAAGTAAAACCTCTGCACAAAGAGCAGTTACTTATACCGTATAAGTGAATTTGAAACCTAGAAAAGCTTGGATCCTAGGGCACACTTAAATACAAAATTGGCGGAGAAGAGCTGTTAAGTTTATATTGAACTACAGGGTTCCAGCGGAAACAACGGATGGTTCTTGTCTACACACGGAACGTCTTATTTAGTTCTAAGGTTCAAAAAAAATTGCTTTTTACAACTCCAAGCGACAGATTCAGTCATTTCCAAGAGCTCTACGCTTCTGGGAGATGATTAAAATATATTTTATGACACTTTGGAGTAAAGAGCAACAAAACGGCACACGGCTCACTGGCTAATTCAATTAAATAAAGGAATGATAGGGGAGACCTTGGTAATAACCTGTCTTGTTGTGAAAGTATACTGAGGAAAAATTATTCTAATGAAAATTTAATGTTTCGGTATAAAGTTGAACCATCCCTGGAACAGATGCAATGATAGTTTCTACTGGAGCTGTAAAATGGAATCATTTTTATTTAATAACAATATTTAGAAAAGCAAATGAATAAATAAAAGAGAAAATACAACGATGAGGTATAGAATATATCTTTAAATACATATTTATCGCTAATGCAGTTACATTTTCAATCCCCATGCTTTAGATTTTTTTTATTCTTACCAATTTACTTACCCAAGTCACATTTCATTGCTAATTTTCTAATTTTCCTACCAGTAATAGCCCTGCCCAAAAGCTAACATTAAATGTCTAAACAGATATTGAAACATTTTGGGAATAAATTTACTCTTATAGACTGCGGTTTGGCAATCAATAACCAATTAATGTAACTAAAGCTCAGAAACTACGTAGCTAAATTAGAAATTTCAACAATAGATTCTCTCCTTTACCATATGAAGTTAGCAAATCATTGAAACTTTTTAATTGCCCGTTTGTTTCATCAGTATAGATTGCTTTAAGCACCTCCACTGGGCCGAAGTCAATTTACTTGACAAACATTATTTCATATATCAACGTCTAACAATAGGTACGTTGACTTATTTTTTAATAGTATCTAGAAAATCACCCATCGTGATATGACAGATTTAAATTGCCTCTTCATTAGAGATTTCCAGCCAAAATTTGACGTGTTTATAGATATATATGAAGAATGTTTAACATTGATTGAAACAATCAAATAAACATATGTTCTACTATGACAGGAGTATTTTTTGTTACATGTTATTTACACTTCTTACAAACTCTTCTCTACTTGTCGAACGTTGCCAAAAATAATAATGAGTACTATCACACCCAGTTGCAATGAAATAATCATGAATGTATCATTGAAAAATGATCCAAGAGCTATATGACGTACATGATGATACACTGACGTGATTGCACTACTTTATATTAATAAACGGAAATAAAATTTGAGGAAATAATATAGGATTAATATAATTTTAAGATTTCTCTCTGGAACTATTGATCATGGCAGAGATAAGATTTTATATAAATCAATAGAAAGGAATTTTATTTCACTATTTTAGAGCTACTAAATTTGAACTTATAACGACAATTACTTTTAAAATTTTAAATTACTGAAATTTAGGTGTAACAATGAAATGTGCTGTTTAACATCTCATTGCTATGGGCAGATTTTGTGTTAGTAAAGCCAGAGCTTTACCGGATCCAGTGAGAGACAGGTCTGGAGCTTTTTTGTATTGTAGTAATTCACAGGAGAGCCGCATGTTACGGATCTACTATGGTTTGGACTAGGGTCGCTGTTGGCTCTCAGCGTCACATGGCTCCTTGTCAGATGATATCCTTAGGGCCTTAGTTTGGATTTTCGATTTTAGTCTTAGCTATTGTATCATGGAGTAAAAATTATCTTTACCTTGAATTCATCATTCCCTTTAGAAATATCCAAGTAATCGTAATTAAAGATAATTTTTGGTTTCTATTTAATTTCAGTTATAGATTTAAATATATCTTTTATAAGACATTACGTAACT
>BGPR01050095.1:0-11141 GCA_013235015.1 Araneus ventricosus
CGATTCTCAAATTAGTTTCACGATTGATTTCAGTTACTTACCATGAATCTTTATTTTAAAAGAACATTTTCTAAATATATTTTAAGAACATTTCCAATGATTAAAAATGACGGTCTTGATATATTTTATCATAATTTATGTTAAATAAAAGATGTATTGATGCTGCTGGCTTCTCTTGTACTTAATTATTGGCGGAATTAATCTCATATTATCTACTCTTTTGTGCGAATACCAAATAGACATTTTTATTATTTCCTTTGCTATATCACTTAATTCTGAATGCAAGCTAAAATTGGACACCGCAAATTAAGAACGTTCCCTATTAGCACAAGATATTATACAATATTACCACAATGTTGCTACGATATTCTAAATGTCGGACAACATGGTAAAAATATATGAATATTGTAGAGCAGCGGTTCCCAAACTTTTTGGTTGAGTTGACCACCTGTTATGTAAAAAATATTTTGAGGCCCACACTAAATAAATGTACAAAAAAATACAAACACACACATAATTATATATCTATATAGCTATGTGTGTGTTTGTATTTTTACTTGTATATTTATATATATAAAAAATATTATTACACATTTTCACAAGGAAAACAACAAACACATCAATCATCCAATGCAGAAACTTCAAATATATACTAAACTATATCTAAATCAATCTAATAATTAAAAATACTAAATAAAAGCCAAAAGGACCTATGGAAAATTTTTTGAACAAACCATATTAACTCTGTTACAATTAAGACTAAAATTATAATTGAAGAAGATAATCTAGTCTATGGAGTCTTCAACAATTTAAGTGGTCAGCTTGACTTTGGACGAGCTTGTCATTTTAAATCTTGATTTTATTTTCGCAAAACCATCAATGAAACCGATTGTTGAAAAAAATTGCAAATAACCCGAAATAAAAAGAAATAAAATAGGAAACTTAACCCTAAAATATTTCAACACTATAAGAAAAATATCTATCATGTATCTAAAATAAACATTAAAATATTGCATCTTATTCAATATTGCACTTAAACAAATACTTCAACATCTAAGATAAAATGCATTCATTTTTTAACAATGATTTGGTAAATAAATGTGTGAAATTTTCATTTTACCTACTTATACGAAACTGGCAACTATATAACGCTAGTAAAGCTACAATGAAATGTCAGCATATAATACAAAAATATTTTTATTTTTTAAAAAATAATAAATCTTATACCTTATTTAAAATGCCGTGTATAAGTTAAAATTCAAGAGATTAATTAACAAATCTAATTTTCGACAAACCACCATATAAATTTTTGTATATAATAATGGTATTGAAACGATTTAGAGAATTATATTATTAATGAAAACAGAGGCGCCATCTATGTAAAAAAATGAAAGATTTTAAAAGCCTAGAAAATACTAACATAAAATGTAAACAATAATCCTTGTAATCAACTATAAAAACAAAAATCTAAGAAAAACATTTTTAAAATGATAGAAATATATTATCTAATATGTAAGAAACTACGTAAATAAGTACCTAAATAAAAAGCTTTTCTAAGTGTCTTAAATACCACCTATCCATATATGTATATAAAATTTTTTTAGAAAACCATACAACATAAACACTATTAAAACATTGTGTAATGTTTTAATTCTATTATTGTTATCTGAAACCAATCTGTAATTTCTAATTATGTAGTAAGCATATATCTATACTTATAAATATATATTATATATTTATAAGTATAGATATACGCTTACTATATTATATATATATATATATGCCCTTATTTGTCAGTAATTAGTAAAGCTTACCCTGAAAATATAAAAAAAGAGCGAATACTCTTTAAGCTCCCCTGTTTTCGACTCTTGACTAATGTTTCGGGGCCCACTAATATGCTATCCGAGGCCCACAAGCGGGCCGCGGCCCATAGGTTGGGAACCGCTGTTGTAAAGCATCTTGTGCCAATAGGGTTTGAACAGAGATTACTGAAAGTTTACTTGTAGTAAGTAAGGTATAAAAAGCCTCCCCATATAGCAATTTTACTTTGCAGCAAGCTTGCAACTCTAGGAGATGCTATTAAAAATCGGATGTTTTTTTTAAACAGAGACAAAGTTAATTATCTCTTTGTGCTATTTTTGCATCAAGCTTGTTTTGGAAACTTACAGCAAGCTTGCATTGCAAGGAGGTGGCGCTATTTGTCATGGCAAATTTGTGGCAAACGCGTTTTGCAAGGGAGGGTGGCACTAGTTGTCACGGCGAACTTGCCACAAGTTCGCTTCAAGCTTGACGCGTCAAATTTACAATGACAAGGTAATATCAAGTCAAAATCAAACATGCTGCAAACTTACGTGCTATCTGGGTCTGTTTTTCAACATTGTTCTGAAAATTGTTTTTAATATTAATCATAATCTTTTACAGAAGGTATGTTACATATATTTGCAGCATAGTGGCTTGGATTCGGCTGTATCTTAAATTTCAATTCATAAAAGTCATCCCTCGCTATTATGCGTCCTACTCAGGGTATAACGACACAGGCACATAATAAACTACAAAAATATAAATTGAGGAAGTGAGTCATAAAATCTTTAAAAAGAGATGAAAGGCAAAATCTAAGAACTTAAAGAAAATGAATTTCACAGAAACAAAGCTATAAAATTTCAATATATGTTTTAATATAGATAATTTGATGAAACATATGTAGTGAATTAAATTCGGGTTTAAAAAATCTAACACCTCTAAAAAACAAATTTGTTTGGGAGAGGTCTCTCACTCACTAAGTCTAAAACGGTAATGTTAAAAAAACACAAGAGATGGCAGATAGCACTGTTAAAAATACAGGGTAAGTCAAAAATCTTTACACAAACATTAAGGGTAGATTAGGCATATACAGACGAGTCATTTCTTTATAGCAATATGTGGTGGTAAAGCAATGCATTACAGATAGAAGAGTCATTGATACACTGCAGTAGCGAAAAGAACAAGAGATCAAAGGTCCAGGACACTATGTTACGACGAATGTCTGCTGGGAGTAACTGTGACCACTTCCTCCAAGAATATCCGATAGATTCTCTCTTAGAACTCTGATGCCAGTAAGTATGGAGCAAGCAATACAATAACAGTCCAAACGTTGATGCTGAATCATTATATTGCTTAGTGTTGCCTTGTTGCTCGTGGGCTTTCAGACATGCCCAATTAAACACACTCATAAAACCAACCCTTGAAAATGTAGCTTTCTCTTCGAAAAAAAACAGGCTGGAAAAGTAGCCTATGTTACAACTTGTTGCTTCATTGTCCCAGTGCCCCTATAGTTGCCGGACTTTGCATTTGCGATCACATATTCTGATTTATAAATGACTCATCTGTGTATGCCTGACCTACCTTTAAAGTTTGTATAAAGGCTTTTGAGTCACAGTCAAAAGCTCTTTTGCAAACTAAATTATCAAACATGCCAATCTGCATGATCAACCGTTTAGAGAATGCAATACATGATGACCATGTTGGAATCGGCCTAAAAATAACAAGTGCTGTAAATGCAATAAGTATGCACAATTCGTAGGAGAGTGAATTGAACCTCATTCTCGTGATAGAGTAACATTTGCTACATGTTAACAGAAGGTTTTACCCAATGGAATTAGTAATGCATCTGTTAATTCTATATCTTCTGCAATTTAATAATTTTCTGCACAATGTCACGGCAAAGGTAAATGGCTCCAGAAGTTTATTATTTATTTTTAGCCCTCCAACCAGTCTCATTCGTCAACTTCTGCTTTAAAAACACAAATTTGTTGAAGGTGCGCCCAAATATTGACGCTGATGTCATCTTTATCTTCTTCGCCCACTCCTCGCTACGTCATTGCTACAGCAAATATTCAAATATTTTTAGCTATCATAGTTTTACTGCCACATTAAAGATAATCTTTACTGACATCTAACTGTAATGTATCTATATTCGTCGACAATGCTTAGAATTTTCGGAGATACCAACACTCTTTGTCATCATTATATTGCTCACGAGCAATTCATCTCACTCTAGCACAACTCCCTGAATGAATAATGAGAAGAACTGGGATCAGCTCTAGCGGGAGTTGTTTCAAAAGACGCGTTTGAAATACTAAATCAACCTATCGTAGCATTTAAATAAAACTTTTTAGGACGCAACTCAAAACATTTTTTGAAATAGCATTTGCATAGCTTTCAGAAATATCATCTTTATCTTTTATATCATTAACATTCATGTTGCGACGTCACTTTTATTTATAAAAAAAAATCAATCTGTGTCTGCAGAGTCAGAAATTCTGTTAGGTTCAAAATGGGTCATTCTTTTATTCCTCCGGATTTTTAAACAAACCAGAATTCAATAATCTACTAGTGGAATCCAGTGAATCTCAATCATGAATCTTATTCTAATACTCTTTCGGGACCAAAAAATTGTGTTTTTACCAATATTTCTTGGATTTCATCTAGATTTGGGAAGAATTGGGTTTGAAAAGCATTTAAACAAAATCTTATTTCGCTTTATTTGTAAAATTAATGTTTGGAACTATATAGATGTGTTTACAGATGTTGTAGTAATGAATGTGATTTAATGGGGGGGGGGGGTCCAGTTATTTATAAAAGTCATAAGAGTTCGTATATTATTATTTAGTTTTTAAACACAAGGTACCAGCAAATTAGGCCTGTGAAAAAAGAAAACAAATCAGACCGATGAATATTAACCCTGCTCATGTAGTGATTTACGTCTGACTCACTACCATGTTTCCTTTCTTTCCATTTTTATTTTAAATAATTTAATAAATCATCAATAAGACCATTTACATACTATATTGCTGATTTAATGAAAGGAAGTTTTATTGGACCATTAATGCTTTAATTAGTAAATTTTAATACAAATTCAATTCAAAATTAATATTCAATTATTGGATAGCTCGGAAAATCTCCGTCGTTTTCCAATAGCTTTCTGCTGATCTCTCTAGGGTCGCTGAAAGGATCTTATGATCGAACCTTTGAAACTGAGTTTTTTACTGAAAAGTGGCGCTTCATCAATTTTTGAACCCTTTTACCATGGACATTGCTTTAATTATGTTTGTTTGACGTCAGTGTTAACATTGAGAACGAAAAAGTGCATTTTCGTCATTTAAAGTTTTTTTACTACACAAAAGGCAAGAATGCTCCTCAAGTCGCGAAAACGATATGTGCTGTTTACGGAAACAATTTTGTAAGTGTACGAACAATACAAAAATGGTTTGTAAAATGGAGAAAGTGCGAATTCCATGTTTAAAACAGGCAACGCTCAGATAGGCCATCCTCTGCTGATCACGACCAAACCAAGTATCTGGTCACAAATATCCAGTGTCTTTTACCACTACTGAAATATCAGAATTCGACTCTTCGAGTCTTTTTATCAAGAATGATCATTTGATATGACTTGGCTTCGATAGTCGCCTGGGAGTACCCCAC
Source organism: Araneus ventricosus (assembly GCA_013235015.1). Taxonomy (NCBI): domain Eukaryota; kingdom Metazoa; phylum Arthropoda; class Arachnida; order Araneae; family Araneidae; genus Araneus; species Araneus ventricosus. Next base: position 5,461 of record BGPR01050095.1, read on the forward strand.
AAGAGAAAACTTTAAATTGACCGTATTTCCACATGCGATTTAATGCTAAAGCGTAAAGAAAACCATTTTTTAAAAAAGATGATAACGGGCAAGAAGAGATAGATTATCACGAATGGTGTTGATCGATAAAGATGTTTATCAAAGATGGAAATGTCATCTAGTTTTTTGAGTCAACCTTCATCAACCACCCCAAAGGCCAAAATCCATCTCCATAAAGTTATTCTTTGTTGATGTTGGGATTGCAACGGCATTGTCTATTACGAGACGATGCCGACTATCCAAACAATTAATTCGCTCAAATATAATAGTCATATGGATAATTGGAAGCAAGACATGGATCACAAGTGCCCGGAATAGTCCAGTCTTAAAGAGGTCCTGGTCTTTCATCGGGATAAAACTACTCCACATGTTTGTTTGGCCACCCGGCGGAAGTTGTTGGAGCTTGGCGGAGATGCCTTACTCCACCCTCCTTTTATTCCTGACTTAGCACCTTCAGACCATCATCTCTTCCACTCTGTATAAAATTCGCTATGGGAAAAATTTCATTTCTCTGGAAAACTGCAAGCAGAGTCTTGAGCTGTGTTTAGTGATAGCGCAGAGTCATATGAGAGTGACATAATGAAACTTCCAAAAGAGATTTAAAAAACATAAAAGAAAACGGTACATATATCATTAAAAACTTCATCGTTAGAATAAAAAAAATCCCTCACAATTTAGTCCCAAAATTGGCAGAGACTTTCCTAACAACCCAATAGATTCCCTATTACTGTTATACTTATATTGTAGATTTACAGAATTTGAGATGAACCTTAAAGTGTTTTTATTTTTCAAATAAAATGTACGTGACTGCTACTTTACCGTGCTAATGAAATAAGAATAACTCGTTCGTACATACCACACAAATGCTTTGCTTTCCTCTCTCACTGTTTCTGAATGCACCTGCGACAAAATTAACTGGTAATTATGCATCGCTCATTACTTTCTCTCTCTCTCTTTCTCTGCCTCTCTTGTTTAATATTTTCCAGCTTATATTTTTTCACTTTGATTTCGCTCACATGTTCCATTTTCATCTAGCAATCTTTACTACAAGAATTTCTCTTCAAAAAAATGGTTTCGCTTTCTAATCATTTTTGTAAAGCTTTCTTTGAAGATTTTTAATCCCATTTTTAAATAATTACTTGTAATACTCGCTTCCTTTTGATACAAGATGATTAAAAATTTAAAAACGTAGCAACTGTTTTACTACTCGGCCAGCCAGACATTTTATAAAATATTAATAACACTTTTTCTTAAGGGAACATACAAAAAATTCATTCCCTGAAAAGAAAAAGTCTGGCGATTGCAATACTCCAAGCACTTATCAGACAGGATGAAGAAAAATTTATTTTCATTTAAGCAATTTTTTTCTCGGGCAATTTCCTGCAGCCATCTTTCAAAGACAAATAAATACAAATTTTCATTTTTTATGCAAAGCAAATTAAATAAATCCTTCACAAAGTCAAAAAATAGCTCAATCAGCGACAAAAGTTAAACGTTTCACCCTTTTCTCCCCCTCAAAAATCACCTTTTGTATATAATATAATCATGCAAAACTCAAACAACCACTTAATTCTTTGACAGAATGTGGTTTTTTTTAAAGAGTTCAAACTATGCATTTAATTTTTCTTCTGATACTTTTTCATTCTTTTAGTATTTCAGCAAATAATTGAAGTTAAAATTATTTTTGGAACTTTTTCATTCAATTTAACTTTTGATTGAATTTCCAACAACATAATAAAATTATATGAAGTTTATAAAAAAATTTTAATTAATATTTGCATGCAAAATCTTCCATAGTTTCTTTTATTCATCTCCAAGATAAATAAGTTTTACAAATAAAGAATTCAAAATTGACTGCTGTTGGTGAAACGCATTCAAGTAATTCAATGCAAATAAAATTTTCGAAACTCGTTTCTTGTACGTTCTGAGTGACAGTAAAATTAATTAAGTTATAAATAACTACCTATTCCAACATACGTGCTAAATTATAAATTAGATGACAAAAAAAATTTTTAAAGATGCCAATTGCATTAAATTTTCAGTAGTGTAAGAAAATATGAACAACTCTAATTTGAAAGGCGTTAAATTTCACTCAATTTTTTTTAAATTAAAAGAATAAGCCACTTCTGGATTATATAGTTTTACAAAAAGAAAAAGGAACAAATTATACTGCACTGTACAAATTAAAAACCTCAAAGTGATTTAATGAATCTTAAGACATATTAAATAAAGAGAGCATTTTGACACCTTTCCCCCACCTTTCGTTTAATCGAATGCTTTCGTAAATGGCAATAGTGTTAATAGTTAGAACATTAGTGCCATTTTCTAAAGCATTAGATTAACCACTTGCGCTGGCAAAAAACTCACAGATGCGCGTGCCAAAAACAGTCCACTGTAACTCGCTGCGAGGCGTCACACAGTGTTCGATATTTTATAGAAATCTGAAAAAAATTTAAATCTTCTAAACTAATTAATTTTCGACCTACGACTTCTAATAGTTTTTTGAAGAGAATACAAGGACGCATCGACTGGTGATAAAATTACACAAAAATGAATACTGAATTTGTTTATCAATAATCTTGTATAGTATGGCCTCTTTCGAAACAGTCTGGAATATGTCACTATCTGCGCTATCTTGTTTTCTTTCTGTATTTGTAGAAATAATATCGCTAACTTCATTGTCGCTTTCCATTACTAATATAATAGCTCAGATCTGTCTCTCACTCATCCGGTAACGTTCTGACGTCACCAACAATAAAATTACCGCCATAGGACTGCGAGACGTTAAACAACATTATTTTATTGTTAGAGCACCTAAATTTCAGTAATTTTAAATTTAAAAAGTAATTGTCGTTCTAATTTCAAATTTAATAGCTCTAAAATAGTGAAATAAAATTTGCTATCGATTGATATAAAATTTATCTCTCTATGATCAATAGTTCCCGAGAAATTTTAAATTATATTAATCATATATTTCAAATTAATTTCCGTTTTCCAATAGAAAGTAGTAATTCACGTCAGTAGTATATCGTGCGTGTGATGTAGTTTGGACGTCACGATGCATCTGATCCTGCAAACAAACTGAGTCCACGTGCCACGCAAGTCGTTTTTACTTCTGTGATAATTATTTGCCTGCCAACGTGTGTAACGTGTTGGCGGTTTTATCACAAAAGCATCTCGACGCGCGTGGCCCGTCTTTCCAGCGCAAGTGGTTAAATGGATGCTTTGCCTTAGATAAATACTAGAAGTAAATATTACGCTACTCTTAAAACTATTTCGATTTCTAGTTAATTTCGAATCTTTTTTAAGATCCAGTGCTAAATCGAAGGAAATGGATCTTCCAAAATTTAATTTTCTGTTCCTTATTTCTTGAAATTATCGGTTGCAGTTTGAATTTGTTCTCCATTGTTTTCTCGGAAATAGAGTGCTAGAATCTATAAGTAAGTTCGCTTTGCAAATAAATGTTTTCGGATTGTCAGATGCTTCGGAGAATATGGTATTAAAAATATTTTCCGTTCGATTTCGCATTGCATCTTAATAGAGCTCTTCCATTTACGTCGAGATAATTGTGCATTAATTTACCAGAGAGTGAAAATAAAAAGAAGCAAATTATTGAATGTTTGACCTTGATATCTATTAATTACCGTTAAAATCGTTATTCTGTCCCACTCTGTAAAAGAAAGGGAAGAAATTCAAAAGTAGAATATCGTCGATGAAGTGCTTTTTAGTTTAAAAAAAACTCATTTCAAACTCTAACATCTCACACAGATTTAATGCGCTCCAGGTACGCGTACATGGCGGATCTTGAAGCCTAACTTCTAACAAATTTTGATAGATTGAAAGAAACCGGTATCGAAAGATATGGATTGATACCCTTGGTATTCAAGAAAACTCCCCGTGGGGCACTGACGTTCATTCGAGATTTCTCCCAAAAGACTGAGCTCTCCAGCTTCCATGTAGCCATATTAAATACCTATCATTATATGGAGAAAGGAGCTTTCCAATGATCAGGAAATGCAATTACAGTACAATGTCTCCCCCAAAATCTGCCGAGGGTTCTTCTTTGAGAAGGCTGTGGTCCACCCATTTTTGTAACTTTAAAACAGAGCTTTAACTCTCAAACGGTAACGTTGAGTCAAATTGACTCCTTTACCCATTCAAAATGCAAAGTCTGCTATGTACAGGGTTAAACTAAGCTTCTCCAGAATTGGATGACATATCATGAGTTTAGAAAATTTCGTTCTTGTTTCAACTAGTAGCCCTTATGATGGAGTTCATATACTTAGAGAGTACTTAGGAACTCTAGAGATATCTATGGATTCCTCATAATTTTTGTATCAGATTATAACATCTATCAATTACTTTAATTAAGTTTATAATTATTATATCCTCGCTTATTGATAGGGGAATACAATGCAATTATCAAGGCATTTCCAACGCTTTATTTTAACTTAGCAATGTTAGTGCACAACATTTCTCACCAGTTTCAATTTATTACATCTTATTTGATCTTTTCAACGAATCAGCTTAACCCCTTAAGAGTCGCATTTAATTTTCTATCTAATAAGATGACTTCTTCTGTTTTGGAAAGGGGCTGACGTTTTCATTCATCTAAGAAGGCATAGAATACTTAGAGAATAGAGATGCTTATGGATTCTAAGTATTTTTTGTGTCAAATTATAAAGCTAATTAATGATTAAGGCAAAAATTGACCAAAATATAGAAAAAAAAATTTTGTAATATTAAGGTGTTGTTTACTTTACTGAACCATATGCAAAAAACTGCATGTGTCTAAATTAATTTATTAAAAAGTTATAAGCATTTAAAAAAAATTAAAGGGACCCGAAAATGTAAACAAACATTTCAAAAAACACGAAACACGATTTGTTTTACATTTTATTTTATTTTAGAATTAATATTTTTATGTTTTAGCTTTCGCCGATTTTAACTGTAACTGTTAACTGCTGTTTGCCGTGTTTGTTGATGTTTTTACCGCGTGAATATTACGAAATGTTGTGTTTCTGTTCGCTATCATCATATCTGACAACCGTGTTCTGCCTGGCATTTTTGAAGTTATTAGTATTTAGTTTTTTGCTACCACACCCTGGTAAGTAATAATCCTTTATACTTTGTGTGTTTCTTTTTTGTTATTGTATCGTTATAGTAAATAGAAAATTTTAAACAATGAATATATAAATGCGAGTGCCACAAAACTTGAAGTGTTACCTACTACCTCTGCATCAACAAGAAAACAATTCATATGTCATTGTAAATTACAGTACGTGGTCTTCCCTTCTACCCAATACAAAATGTAATGAATACAATATGTGTTCTTTGGATGTTATATTTAATCTTACTCATGGTTTTTCATCAAAAATAGAACTAGAATGCCAAAATGTGATAAAATATTTAATTCTATATTTTCCAACCCTCGTGATAATGTGGATAAGTGGTTTGAAGCAAATAAAAAGCTTGTTGAAGCTTTTTTGAAAATTAGGAAAGGCCACGCAGCATTTAAAGTTTTTTCCATGGCTATTGGCATTCATGCAAAGTGAAAAAACATTTTCAAAATGTTTACAATAATGATTTAGCATCACCATCTGACACAAAATATGGTATTATTGATATTACTGTCTCGTATG
>BGPR01050098.1:0-11140 GCA_013235015.1 Araneus ventricosus
GCAGAATCTTTTAGTAACTATGGTTTTGTCCATTGTAGGTAACAGTACACTTTAAGTAAAATAAAGAATTTTTAGTAAATTTGGAAGCATTTATGTAGGTCGAGATTATTAAATCTCAGAAAAGAAAAGAAGTTAAGAGGAATATTTAAAGTAGGAAAAAATTTAAGATAGGGATTTTAAAAATAAATAACAGTTGACATTGGTGAAGAATAGTCAAACAAATGCCTTGGAGTATGGACATGGAACATATTTAGTACCGCGCATGGGGTGATGCAAGGGGGGGGACTAGTAGCAGAGGGATTATCTGTAAAGAATTTATCTGGGTCGCAAAGGAATAATTTGAGATTCCTTTTAACTGGGGTCTAAATTTAATAAGATAAAAGAGAAGCTGTTTTCAAAAATGCAACGAAGTACGAAAAACTAACGTGTTTTGTATGTAAAATATTTAGAAATGTGCCATATTTAAAAATAATTTTGAATATCAATTTTTACAGAGAGTTTAGATTCAATTTTAACTTTGATTTCAGATCACTTTGAATTTCATTCCCCTCCCACCTGATATTAAATTTAAAACTATTATTATCAGCAACAAAATATACTTAAATATATTCTACGTTATTTGGCGTGTGGATACAAAACTGCAAGGGCTGAATATTATTTTCCACTCTTTCAGTATAATATTTTAACAAATTTATAATAATGGATGTATTTTTGCTTTTAAAGTTTTTAATACCAGACTTCCTATTAAGGATTATATTTGCTATAGCATCCTTTAATTTTAATATAAGTTTCAATTGTTAATATCTACACCATATCAAGAAATTCAATTTTGTATCAATATATGGTGTACAAGGTAGGGTTTACTTATCATTTTCTTTCACTGACATTATATTGTACAAAAATGTTATATTGGTAAAATATGAAGTTTAATTTAAGCTCCACATAGTAGAATTTACTTTTCACTTCCGTTAACTGTTTCTCTATTCAAAGATTTCTTTAGATAAATATTGTTGCTGTTTTGTATAATATACATCAAAATTTACATATGAATTTTTCACACTCAAATAGGTTTTATTGAAATAAATTGTATTTGCAATTCATTTTCTGTCGCGTTGAGTCAAAATAATATAGCAGATGTAAAATTATTAATAAAATATTCAATAACATACTTTCTGAAACCCATTAACTATCAAATATTTTTGTGCTTTGTGAATAATATATTTAGTTTCAAAGATCTCAAATTTAATAAATATGTTTCTTGATGTTCCGTATTGAACGAATCAGTATTTATTTATTCACTGCCTTTGAAAAATTCAATATTTACCGCCATGAAATGATATATTCAAAAATGATAATGAAAATTGGTACAAAAAGGAGCTGAATTAAATATTGGTATACGTTGTATATCTATATATATTCAACACAATATTTTCTATCTCTAAATCAGGAAATGATTTTGATACAAAATACATTAATGATGTTTACAGTACAACACCACTCTTTCTTATTACAGCTGAAAATCATATGCATACAAAGTATTAAATATATACAGTCGTAGATTTTTCCGTTTTTAAAGATTGAATGAAACTGTCTTTGGTTTCTTATTGAAGAAAAAATATTCACAATCTACAACAAGGATTTTTCAGACGAAATTTTATTCTTCTACTAACATGATCATATAAATGAACTATAAAGCAACAGTTGTTTCTAACGGCGAAAACTTCTTTCTACAATACTATATAAGAGCAATACAAAATACTCAGAATAAAGTAAAGCTATTTAAGCTGCTTCATAGTCTGCAGCTCTAACCAAAACCAAAATCGCAATAATTTCCTCCAACATTTTGCCCTCTTCATATGAACTTTCCTGGAGTACGAAAGAAAACTCTTGAACCTTCTCTAATACCACCATCTCGCGGTCGTTCCTGAAATTCGTTGACAAAATTTATTTGTCGTAAACACTGATAAGGCGATATTGAGGCAATTTGACAACTCTCCAATAGGAAGCCATGCTTTAGCTTGAGGTTCAATTCAGTAAGTGCCTTCAATATAAGGTGAACAGACCCTGTCCTAATCAGAGGTTTTCCCGCCCTGATATTTTACATTTTAAAGTATATTTTGATATAACTACACATATTTAAACAAATCATTTACGAAATTCGCTAAATAACATAAGAATTATTTAATCTGCATTGTATTATCACTTACCCTACTATAAAAACCATTTCTTTTATAACTTCCTTACCACACTGCATAGCATTTGTTGTATCATAATGTCGTGAACACATAACTATCAAGAACGATAACATCAATTATAAAATATCTGACTTCTCGAAAAATCCAATTAACTCAGCTTAGAACGAAACAAATTAGTTAAACATTCTTTAATACAAACTCGTCTTCGACAATAAAATACCTGCCACAGTTACAGTTAATGAAGCATCAATATAATTTATTTTCTAAACAGTGGTGACATTGAACGCCAGTTCGATGTCACCACTTAGTGACTTCTGTCACTAAGAATTCTTGTATGATAAATTAAAATTCAAGTCACGTCGCCCATCACTTAAAATCTCAGGAGGAGCAGGTGTTCGAAAACTTTAATAAACATGAATAACATTCCTGCTTCCTTATAAATTTCATACAGTGATAGAGCGGATGAGTGATTGGTATGTTTCCCTTACGAATAATTAGGGGCCAGGAAAAATTAAGTAACTAGGACAAGAATTTATCGCATTGGTATCTCCAATTAGAAAGCTCGCTTCGTAAATCTTGAAGAAGGGGAGTAAAGAGTAATCATTGGTTTCAAAGAAGAAGTTGTTGTTTTCACTACTGGATTCCTTATTCTATTGCACAGTTTCTTTTCAGCTTGTAGGTCACGTTGTGGTTTCAATTTAGAACGTACAGTCTGCTACTTGAGAAATTCTAGGAACAAAATGGATTTACTCTTAAGTAAATTTTGAATATAAAAAAATCAGTAGTTAAATAACTACTTATACAGGGTTCCCACTTATATCCGTTACATCCCTCTTAACTTCTAAATGGTGACAGATTAGGCCATAAAGTTGGTGTCTAGTTAGAGTACAAAGGATAAGCGCTACTCGATGAGACAACTTACAACGACATCTATCGGTAATTTTTGGAATTAGCGGTCCTATCTCGTAAACGGTGAAAGATATGAGAAAAAAGTCAATCAGAAAGTTGTAGAGCACTCTCGATTTAGTACGAAAAGATACATTGCGCACATTAATACTCAAAACAGAATGCAAAAAATGAACATTTATTTGATCACGATTTCGTTGTCATGTCATAAAGAGTGGAAGAAAGAAATTGAGACACGTTCCTGTCTTCTGGATCATTTATTTATATTGCTCAAAATCCTCTCCGTTAGCCACTATACACATTTGCACTCTGCACTGGATTTCTCGCTGCACATTGTGCAACATGACAAGTGTTACGGAGGCACAAGCATCAGTAATGAGTGGTTGAAGATCCTGCAATGTTGGCGGAGGGTTCGCATATACCTGCCCTTTTTTGTGTCCTCATAAGAAGAAGTCCAGTGGGGTTAAGTGAGGTGAGCGCGGGACCACTCTACGAAACCACCATACCCGATGACTTGATTCTGGAATGTCTCCATTAGGTACTGTTTAACGTTTGAAATCTTATGCGGAGGGGCGCCGTCATGTTGGAAGCATACATTTCGGAGTTGGTGCAACGGTAGACTCTCAAGAAAGTCGGTTATTACATCCTGCAGACGCTCCAAGTACCGTTGTCCCATTAACGTTCCCTCATAAAATACTGGTCCAATGATCCTGCCATTGAAAATTCCGCACTAAACATTAATCGACCAGCGTAGTGGATGTCGAAATTCGACAGCATATCTCGGATTTTCCAGCGACCAGGTATGAACATTCTGTCTATTAAACGTTCTGTTACGCGAAAAACATGCCTTATCAGTCCATATTATGTCTGCCAGGAATGTTGGGTGGTCCTCTAAGTTATTCATCACAAAGTTGCATCACGTGTAAAGTCTCTCAGCATCTTTTGGCAGCAATCCCTGCACAGGTGTGGATAGGTATGGATGAGCACCTGATTCATTCAGGATTGGGCAAACGCGGCTTTTTGAGAGGCCACAATTTTCACTGATCATTTTTGTGCAGCTCTCAGGATGGGCGAGATCGTATGCCAGCACATCTTCAGGTTGCACTTTGCATTGTACATTATGAGGTCTACGATTTCGAGGTCGGATGGTCACAGAGCCCGTCTCCCTTAAAAGTTTTACAAATTTTAAGATGGTGTAGGATGCGGTCTTCAGGAAAACGTTCACGACACATCCTTGCAGCTGATTTTGCCTTACGCCCACATTCACCGTAAATTAACAACATCTCGCAATACTCATTAATGCCAAATTTTGCTATAACCCTCAGCTTTAACGTATAACCCAGCTGAAACATTCTTTTTATAGTAGTAGTCTCTGGTGAACAGGTATAACGTTCTATCCCCATTTCTATAATACATGAAATCCATGTGAATTTTATACCAGACATGGTAGAGATGAGCTTTGTGTTTTTGAGAGACGATTTTGCAAGATCAGCAGAAAGCTTTCGTGGTTTGTAGAGACATTCAGTAAAACACACAACCGGTTGGCACATAACCATGGTCCTCATGAATGAAAATTGCGTGCGTTTCCCCTGCGCCACAACACAGGCTTGTATTTAGTCCATAAGGTGGTCTTTTCTCGCTTCGCTCGCGTTTCACGACGCCATTGTGTTGAAAATCACAATCAAACAATTGTTCACTTTTTACATTCTGTTTTGAGTATTAATGTGCACAATGTATCTTTTCGTACTAAATCTACAGTGCTCTACAACTTTCACATTGACTTTTTTTCTCGTATCTTTCACCGTTTACGAGATAGGACCGCTAATTACAAAATTTGCCGATAGATGGCGTTGTAACTTGTCACATCGTGTAGCGCATTGCATTTCTACTATACCTAGACACCAACTTTATAGCCTAAGCTGTCACCGTTTAGAAGTTATGGGGGTGTAACGGATATAAGCAGGAACCCTGTATTTCAAAGGCAAACATAAAAAAAATCAGTTTCTTTCTGTCTTGTAGGCCACATTGTGGTTTTAATTTATAACTCACAGTCTGCTACTTGAGAAATTATAAATAATAAAGAAAAATATTTGCTTTTAAATAAATTTCGTATATAACAAAATTCAGAAGTTAAATAGCTTCTTGTATTTCAACGGCAAATATCAGAAACGATGAAAATTAGTAACAGATTTCGTGATTGATTTGTCTATTTCTCCTGTGTACTACAACATGCCATTGGTAAGATGCCTTATGCTCTAGATCAGTGAATGGGCAAATTACGTCGCGCATAGAGTTTCTATGTGGCTCACCGCAGATTTTAAAACAATTTTAATGATTTAAAATAGTAGTATAATCAATGCATCCCGGTTCGCACCAGATTATGAGGAACTCTCAGAAAGGCAGACACAGCTTCATTTATTGTATTAGTATTCAAGAATAATTTAAAATTTTTTCAGTCCTTATTCAATTTTATAACAAATTATTTTGACCCACTAAAAACATTTTTTTGGCCCGCTCCTAAAAGATATGCACATCCCGATTCTAGATCAAAATTTACTTACAATAATCTATACTTATAAAAGGCAATGTTTGAGTGTGTGTGCGCGTGCGTGCGATGTCCAGTCTAATCTATCGCATTTCCAGCCTTGAAATTTGGCACACAGGTAGTCTTAATGGTGACTCAATGCACCTCGAAGCCGGAATTTTAAAATTTAATCTAGAAAATTTTTATTTAATGTTTTGTGTTGTTTTGGATGATTTTTCGCACTAATTTCTCAATAACATGGTTTCGGATAATTTTACGAAAAAATTAGATACACCATCGGGAAGATCAAACGATTTTCGTTCTAATGAAGTTTGTTTGAATTTCCAGCATAATTTACTGAATTTTGAGAATTTTTTAAACAATAGTCACTTTTCCTTTACATTTTTAACATTCAATTTTTATTTTTTCGCATCCGACGTTCTAATAACACTACTATTTTCAATTTTCTTGAGGTAACAACCGTAATATTTATCCTTTTTTAAAACAAGAACAGTCAAAATATCTTTTTTTTTCGATTTTCTACGAATTTCCTTATTGATCAGTTCAAACATTTTCTCTCGAAGACCGAATCCGAGCTTTCGATCCAAAGCTATTTTCAGCTCCCAGCATGCATTTCTACAATCCGATAGGACGTCACCTTCCTCGCGGCAGATGACGTCATTACTTTCGCATTCTACGCGGAGATTATTTATTTTCTCAACGACCGATTATTATTTTTAAGCTTGTCTTAATATATTTCTTTGCCTCACATACTTTGTTTGCGATGTAATGAATTTCAGTTTGTAATTTTTAAATATTGTTTTGGATTAACGTACTCGGTACTGTTTTCCTACAGTTTTAAATGTCATTATCGAGACGAAAAAGAAGCGGGCAAACTCCATAATACATATTTTTCTGTTTTGAGTCGATGAGAGAGCGGGTTTCGTTAAAAACTACGTTTTGATAGTAGAATAAATTATGAAATTAGAATTCAAAAGTAATTACTTTAAAATGGGACAAAATGTATAAGTTTATTTTTCAACAAACATTGACTGTTTTTTCGGTTTAATTTTGCTTATAAATGTTAAAATTTCAACATTAAGAAAAAGGCGATATAGTTTTCTTTAAAGTAAAAACTTTTAGTAAAAAGATGGAAAATGTTTCAAAAATTTTTTTATGAAAAAAGTTAGTTTTTTTTTACAAATTATCATTGATTTATTGAATTAATAAAAAGAAGGACGGTCTAGGAGATGCTATTAAAAATCGGATGTTTTTTTTTAAAACATAGACAAAGATAATTATCTCTTTGTACTATCTTTGCATCAAGCTTGTTTTGCAAATTTTGCATTGCAAAGGAGGTGGCGCTATTTGTCACGGTGAACTTGCAGCAGACTTGCAATGCAAGGAAGGTGGCGCTAGTTGTCACGGCGAATTTGCTACAAGTTCACTTCAAATTTGACGCGTCAAATTTGCTATGACAAGCTAATATCAAGTCAAAATCAAACTTACGTGCTATCTGGGAAACCTTTTATTGAATTTAACGTACAGTAAAGCGCCGTTTATACGTCTTTCAAGGGACTGACATACAGCGACGTATAAATGAAAAGACGTGTAATCGAAACGAAGTACTTTATCATTGCAATGAATGCGAATGAATCGGGACTGGAATAAAACGACGTATAAATGTTAACGACGTATAGATGAGAAACGTATGAACAGTGCTTAACTGTATATAATAACAATTATTGAACATGTTTGTTTTCCCAGAATCTATATTTTCATGAACTGAATCAGAGTAAATTAGTCACAAACACTTCTGCGACATTCTAATAATTTCTCGTAGATGCAGTCACGCAAGCATAATTTACTCTATTTCAAAGCAATCGTGACACCAAGCTTGTCTTGTCACTAAGAATTCCCGACTGATAAATTTAAATTCAATTCAACTTTTCCATTACATTAAATTTTAGTAGAAGGTAGGTGATGAACGTTGCCAATAAACATCAGCAATACTCGTGATTCCTTAGAAATGCACTGCATTGTTACAGGGAAAGAGTTATTGGTATATGTCGTTCACAGATAATTACAGGTAAAGGTTTATTTAAATAACTGGGTCCAGAATGCAACATGCTAATATCTCCAATTTGAAGACTCTTTCTTTGTAAAATTTGGAATTTGGCAATGAATAACATTGATTTCTAGGGATAAAATATTCATTCAAATAGCGAATTTGGCCATTTCCTATACTATTATAAAACTTTTCTTAAAATTTAATGAATATCAATGAGAAAATTGGTGAGTGGTAGATACGTCATTTATAATAATTTACGTTTTAAGATGCCCAGTAATTATTATATTCAATTCGAAAAAACGAAAAGAAAACCCAATGTTCTATGAAGATCCGATCTTTCAGAAAAACTGTTTAGCGTTTAAATTTCACAAATAGAAATGTTGGTAAATGTGGAGTTTACGGTACCCACCTGTTTCTCGCCAATTTTTCTTGGCGCAATTCCATGTGTCGTCGCCGCTAAATACTGATTTGGATGTGCAGTGCACTTTTAATTGCTCTCTTGCGCAAGCGAAACCTGAAAAGGAGAGATTGAGCACGCAATGCCTGCGGCATTTCAAGTGTGAACCGGGCAAATTTATTTTAACTTCAGAAAAAATCGGCGGCTTCGCTTTCAGCATAACAGGAGACTAGTAGCTTCGCTTTTTCATTGAATGTTAGGAATCTAGGTTTTCTAAAAATTTCCATACGCAATGCCTGCGGCATTTCAACCGTGTACCGAGCAAATTTTTTAACTTAAAAAATATCAGCGGCTTCACTTTCAGCATAGCGGAATACCCTAGTTTCGCTTCTTCATTGAGAAACGAAATACACAGAATAACATACACGATATTCCATCCGAAGAATTCCAAAAGAAGTTTTATTCAAATTCGAATTTATCGACCAATTGCATCGAAGAGTTGAACAAGACAGTCCAATAAAATGTGGCGCAATATAGCCTGATAAGTAAAACACAATCAATTTGATCAATTTGTGCGCATGCGCTCTTGTCACTCGTTATAAACATCTAGACGCATCCGAAACAAATGTTCCCTCATCGCTGTTCTTGGCGGCAAAGAGTTGGCTAAGAGGAACGAAGTAAATGGGGACCGTAAACTCCACATAAACCGAAAAGTCTTAACCAAATATAAGTTCTTTGTTAAAATTATGTTTCATTATGTAACGCACGGAGGTCAATGAGGATGGATCTCGCCATTTTGGCCTGTATTCGTGTGACAGGAAGAAACTTAAACCAGTAAAACTTGAACTTTTCCACACCTCTTTACTACGCTATCAGTTTTTCCCAAAATGTTACATTTACCATGCGTTAAAACTATTTTTAGGGTAAGTTCTTCAGTAGAATCGTGATCCCTAACCCTTTAGCGCCCGAATTAATTCTGCTGATTATATTTTGATGAATATCTCAACTCTAAGTTATTATGGTCTAATTATAGTAAAAAATTTGAAATTCAAGCAACTCTTTTGTTAGTTTTGAAATTATAGCACGTCCTCATTTCAGCACGCTGGGCGTTCCAAAGATAAAAAGTTCGTTCTGTTAGTGAAATGAGTAAAATTTGTAACAATATATAAAAATTGCAATAAAGGCCTAGTTAGTGAATATTAGTGAATTTTTCAGACATATTTAATTTAAATTATTTTATTTTTTAATATTTGCCGATATTATACAATAAATTTATTACTTTTTATTGTAAATATTTTACATTCGTACTAATAATAACGATAGATAAACTGGACAAATTTTACGAAAAATTGCTTTCAGGCATTTCTGTTATATTTAACTGGCACATTTCATTTATAAGAGCTTCGGAAAGTTTATTTATCCCAATTTCTTCATTGAATTTTGAATATTCGGGATCAACTTTTGACCAATTTACTTCTGTCTTTTTTTTGTTTACATTTCATTTTTGATGGAGGTGGTCTTGCACAATATTTATCAAATCCATATATTCATTGATTTATCTGCAATTTCAATTTCATCTGTACCTGCTATATCAGATACTGCAGGCATAGTTATATATTCATCGTCGAAAACTTCTTCATCCGTTTACTCGTCAACATCCGGAACAATAGCAATAATATCTACTTCAATTTATTCTGGAAACAAATTTTCTCGAACTTACGAACATTGAGAGTCATGGTTGTTACATTATATTTTCCTTAAAAAAAGATAAAATATGAATATTGGCTTTAATAAACGTTGGACGAGTTTTTAATTCAATCGCTGCGCACAAAGTACAAAAAAATGACTGATTCTGAAAATCGGAATAAAAGTTAGCTGCAACGCCCAGCGTCCTCAATAGAGGACAGTACTATGAGACATAATTTTTGAAAAGAAAAATTTCAAAATTACAAAATAATTTACTATCATACGTTAGCTTAGTACTATTAACCCTGTTTTCCTGCTCGGGTCAATATGACCCGAAACGTTTTTAAACTTCATATACAAAAGAACAGTTTAGAGATATTTTACTGACATTTCGTGACTTTGTTAGTGAGGGTGATATGTTATTTCTCTGAAAAGGATTTTCTTTTATTTATATATTTCCTGTCTATTTTTTGAAATTGTAATAATGTAACGTTGGGGGTCAATATGACCCCAACCTGTTTTTCCTTAATTGAGTGAAAACACTTGAGCGTTATATTATTAATTTAATAGGAAACGGCATAAATAAATTTCTGAAAAGTCATCTAATGTGTTTTGTATAAGCAGACAAGTTCGGTCAAGGTCAGAAAGAGCCATAGCTGGTCACGTGATACGATATTTCCAATAAAGTTGTAGGTTGCAGTGTCGAATCATTTCGTCTGTTTTGAATTGTATGAGAACGCAACATATATACAAAAATATCAATAACTCTTGACACTATAATGACGGGTAATAGCGATAATAATAGCGATTCGCAGATATTTGAGGGACACTGAAATAGCTCAGCTTAAGGAAGCACCTGATTGAGAAGTGAAGGCTGTTTCTGAACATGAAAATCATGCAAGTGAGGAAAGTGCAACTTCTGATTATGATGAGATATTGTTACTCAAACTATTGATAATGTGTATAGCATATTCGGTCCAAACATTAAAATTAAACTAGTCATTGGATCAGGCTCCGTGTTTTTGGTTGTATGAATTCTGCCAATTTTATGAAAACTGCTCTAAGCGTATCTAGGTATTCAACATCAAGAAGAGGGTTGTAAAAGGTACATTTGAAACTGTATTCAGGTCTACAATGCAGAATGAAATCATCAAAAAAGATAAATATTGAAGGCGCAAAGGTATATGGAAAAGAATATTAATCATTCTTATGAACATAGTGTCTCATGATTAATCAATTAGTAACTGAATTTTCAAAATTATATTAGAGTACGATACCTGAAAGGAAGCTGTGAATAATCTTAATCAACATTTGAATACATATATTTAGAAAGGAAGAAAAAAAACTATGCCCTAGGGTTG
>BGPR01050099.1:0-11140 GCA_013235015.1 Araneus ventricosus
GATCCAGCCTTTTCGAGTGAGCTTCTCCATTTAATCGTCTTACAGACTGCGTAGGGGAGCCCTGTGGCGTTGCTGTCCAGACTTCAGCCAGAGAAGTGAACTGACGAGATCGAGTTTAATGTGACTACAAATAGATGCGCAGTTGTGCAGTAATTCAGTTTCAGTTTTTTTCCCAACTTTTTCATTTAATCGTCTTACAGGCTGCGTAGGGGAGCCTTGTGGCGCTGCTGTCAAGACTTCAGACAGAGAAGTGAACTGACGAGATCGAGTTGAATGTGACTGCAAATAGATGCGCAGTTGTGCAGTAATTCAGTTCCAGTTGTCAAATCATTCCTTGTTTTGTTTTAGAAACCGACGTCGCTTTTGTTTACGTGAATAAAGATGTTGTTTATAGACGTGGAGTTGGTCATTTGCATCCTAAATTAGTGGACCGTACAAGTGGGGACCCGGGTAAGTGTTTTTTTCGTCTTAACTTTCCGATCGAGTCGAAATGCCGAATTCCGCTTATATTAGGCTTAGCGAGAGTAGTTTATTCTTCCGCAGAAACGCCAGCTTTTTGGAATGACAAACCAGAGTTGTGGTTAGCTCAGCTTGAGTCTCGGTTTGCTTTGGGAAATATTTCTGTTGATTCTACAGGGTTCGTACGCGTCCTTACAAGTCCTTAAAAGTCCTTACTTTTACATTTAGCTTTACAAATCCTTATTTTTATGTTTCATTTTTAAAAAGTCCTTACTTCTTGCCACATCAGCTAGAGCAAAATACATGCAGTATTCAGAAAGTGAAAGATCCAAAGAAAAGACTGAAACAAAACATCTGAAACGAAAAGCTCTAGGAGGAAACAGATTTTTTTTTTAAACAAAAGAAAATGTTCCAAACCAAACACGCCAAACAAATGGGGAAGCAAATGATTTAGCTAATGAGGCTGAAAAGTCAAAAGACATAAATTTATTTATTCAATCGCATGGACTAAGAAAAACAATTATTGAAAAGAAATTAAAATAAATACCTTGGGTGTAAAATTGAATGAAAAAAGTTTGCAATTAAAAGATATTTAATTTGATGAAAAAACCATTAAACTGGTAATCAATTTATTAACTCGTATTTTTAAGAATTTTTATGTGTTAAATTTGTAATGTATCTTCTATCTATGTTTTATATTATACTTTATCATCTAATGGGTTGAATTTGCAAAAATGACGCATTTTATTTAAAAATGCGTGCGACAATTCGTTAAGTTTATTCAATTTAGAGGTCCTTATTTTTTGGTTTTGTAAGTCCTTAGAAGTCCTTGATTTTCTTTTAAGGAAATGTGTATGAACCCTGTTCTACCAAGTTTCACTACGTTATAGCAGCTTTAAATAGTAATGATTTAACCTGCGTTTCAGATCTTGTTCTCAATCCGCCTCGGACCGATTCTTATAACAGTCTTAAAACTAGGTTAATTGCTCAAAATGCTGACTCCTAATCTATGAGGTTAAAAAAAACTACTTTTATGTATGGAATTGGGTTATAAAAAGCCCTGGATGCTTTTTTACGAAATGAAAAGTTTAGCTTCTGATGGGATTTCGCCTGAGTTGTTGATGGATTTATGGATGCAAAGATTACCTATTCAAATACAGCAAATTCTGTCTGTAAGTGGTGATAATTTGCAAGCTTCATCTAAAATGGCAGATAGTATTTTCGAGATTTCGAAAGATGATTTAGTGGCATCTGTGTCTGATAATTTTCAATCTTCGGATGTAAATAAGTTTGAGAATCGCTTGGCAGCTATTGAAAACAGACTTTCGAGACTAGGGGGTCTATTATGGTACCCCCCGGGGGGGTTGGGGGCGTGACTTTTTTTGGTGTTAACGAGCGGAAAAGTGAAGTCTCCCAACCCAACCGGGGGTACCAGAATAGACCCCATGAGACGTCACTTTTCCGCACGTTAACAACGGGAAAAGTGACATCTCCCAACCCAACCGGGGGAACTAGAATAGACCCGTAGAAGTTCGGCGTAGATCACTCTCGCTGGGAAACGCTGAGGTTCGTGGTTCTAACAAACGCACATATTGTTGGTGGCATTTTAAGTTTGGAATTAGGGCAAAAGGATGCGAACAGCCATGCATTTTTAAATCGGGGAAAACTAGTTCATCCTTCCGTTTCGGCTTTGACGATAAAAAAGGGATTGGTTAAGCGCTTGTTTGTTTATGATAAGATTACTGGTCGTGAATTTTTGGTTGACACGTGTTCAGCAGTTAGTGTTTTACCAATTTTGGGGAGTAAAATTGTTCCTTCCAAATTTTGTATTGTATGCAGCAAACGGAACTAAAATTAACACATTCTGTACTAAGTTAATTACTTTGAATTGAGGATTAAAACGGAAGTTTCAGTGGCCTTTCATTCTTGCATCGGTTTCAAAACCAATATTAGGAGCCGACTTCCTTGAACAATACAGTTTGTCAGTGGATATGAAGCTTAAGAAATTAGTAGATGGCACCAGTGCTATTGGTCTTGAAAAACCTATTTCTGCGAATGAATCTATATATGTTGCTACTGTACAAGGAGATTCACCGTATGTAAAGTTACTTCTGAAATTCAGTGATATTACTAAGCCGAGTCGACCTAAACCAGTTGTTCATGTAAAGCATAACACTGATCACCATATTGAGACGCGTGGTCCCTCTGTATTTTCTAAAGCTAGGAGAATGGGCCCTGAAAAGCTACAGGTGGCCAAACGCGAATTTCAGTACATGGTTTCGCAAGGCTGGTGTAGACCTTCGAAAAGTGCCTGGCCAAGTCCCCTTCACATGGTTCCCAAAGAAGATGATTGGAGGCTATGTGGAGATTATAGGCGTTTAAACAATCAAACTGTACCTGGTAGGTCCATTGGACCTTACGCATGTGACGTCACATCCTCCGACACGTGACCTGCCGGAGGCAGCCATTGGTCAGTCTTAAACAGCTGACTCAGAACTGCTTTTATTTCCGAGTCGCTTATAGGCCGATCGTTTTGTTTATTCCTCCACAGCTGTTTTTCTATACTCTCGAACCCAAACGGTGCATAATGTCCATTCCTCCTAGACGTCGAGTTGGTCATTTGCATCATTAATTAGTGGACCGTACAACAAGCTATAATTGCTACAAGCTATAGTTGACAAATCGTAAGTCGAAGAGACCATGTAGTTAGATGTAGTTCCAAATTTCTCCGTCGTCATTAAAAAGTATTATTCAACAAAAGTGTAAATGAGAATTTAATAACTACTGTAAACTCCCGCTGCAACGATAAATCCCTCTACAACAATAAAATTTTATGATCCCGGTGAATTTGCATAGAACATAATGCTAATCTCCCCTCAATATAACGATATTCTATACAGCAATAAACCCCTGTATAACAATGTTTTTAAAAAATCTCTACGCCATTTTTTCCCTTTGTAACAATATTTCATGGAGGATAAGCAAACTGATAATTGTTTCATAATCTATTCACCAGAATTGACATCAGGCGACTTTATTTTTGTTCCCTAAATTTAAAAGTGAAATACTGTGTCAATTTTTTTACTCTCTGAGAAGGCATTAAGAGTAAGAGGGTTTTGAAAAAGACAGGGGAGTTAGTTTCCTGAAGAGGAGTGCAAAAGTGCTTTAAAATTTACTTAGGGCGATAAATAAATGCGTTGGCTAGTTTAAATAAATTTTGAGAGTTTTGTAAAGCTCAAAGTACTCACTTAAAAAAATTGCAATTTCTCTGCTGAACTCTTTTTTCACTTTCTCGTATACGAAGTTTATACAGCGAAAGTATTGTGATCGTCAAAAAATTTAACCTTAAGATTTTGATATATTAGTAGCGTAGCGAAGGGATGCAAGGGTGTTGGCAACAGGTGATTATTCCGAATTCCTACGTCAGCTGCCTATGATGTCGCAGCAGGTATATAAGGTCTACTTGGTCTTGCTGTATCTCTCTGACACTCATTCTAGCTTCTTTTTTTTGCGATGCCGATGTAGCGTGATGTGTTAAGTGTAATAAGATGCTTTCTATTCGTCTACTGTGATGTTAAGAAGTTATGAATCAGTTATCTTGATTAGTTGTGTTTAAACCTTGTTTTCGTAGATAAACTATTCTACTGAACGTTATATTTATTACTAGCAGTACGCACACAGCGTTGCCCGTGGAATCAGGACTTCAACAAAATGATAAAAACCGCCCACAACGACATGAAAAAGTTTTGAAAACAAAATCAAAACAAAAGATATACATTATTGATTTTCCCGCTTCGTGATAATGGGGGAAGGGAATAAATCACGGCTGTTTTTTTTCCGCCAGATGGCGTTGCCAAGGCGAAAAAGTGCGAAACTGCGTGCTTCTTCACTTTCGGCATTCGAGGACTAATTCTCTGATCCCATCAAGAAATAAATTAATCTAAAATCGAAGAAATAAAATATTTTAACCGTTCTTGTTTTAAATCGGAGAAAAATAATTGATTTACTACCAAAAAAATTTTGAAAATGATATCTTTATTAGAAAATCGGTTGCAAAAGTTTTAAGAATTCTGGGAAATTTTATTTTTGAAAAGTGACCATTTTTAAAAAAATTCTCAAAATTCAGTAAATTACGTTAGAAATTCAAAACTAACTTCATTAGAACGGAAATCGCGTGCTCTTTTCGAAGGTGTATCTATTGTATCTATTTTTGTCGCACAATTATTCGAAACCATTCTATTGAGAAATGAGTGGGAAAAATCAACCGAAACAACACAAAACATTAAATAAATATTTTTCTAGATTAAATTTTAAAATTTCGACTTCGAAGTGCATTCAGTCACCATTACGACTACCTGTGTGCCAAATTTCATAGCTGTAAGTGCGATAGATTCGTCTGGACATCGCAGACACATACACACAAACATTGCCTTTTTACTTTCTCGTATACGAAGTATACAAAGAGAAAGTATTGTAATCGTCAAAAAATTCGAACTCGAGATTTTGACGAATCTCCACGTTTTAGACCTCCCTGATTCCGAAAAACATAATTTTGGAATTATGTCTGTCTGTGAACACGATAACTCCAAAACTATTAGAGCTACGGGGATGAAATTTGGTATGTGGTCTTTAAACGTAATTTGTAGGTTTCTATCAAATTTTGGACAAAATCCGTCAACGGGAAGTCTGTCTGTCTGTATGTTCGGGGTCATGCGAACGCTATAACTCAAAAACTTGAAAAGCCAGATGCATAAAATTTTATACACAGTTTTATCGTCATGAATGTAGGTCCGTATAAAATTTTGGGCCAAATCCGTCAAAGGGTTGACTGTCTGTCGGTCTGTATAATCGCATACTTGTTCAGTTTTGAAACTAACTCCCTGCGCATGCCTACTAGTGGCAATGCCTGTGCAAGGAAGGGACGCTCCGAAACTTGGCAGTTTGCCAAAAACAAATTCTGGAGTGATTTTGTAAGGAAGCAAACATTTAGGGAGTCTCGCCAGGTCCTGTTGCGCAAAAGAATGAGCAGAGGATTTGAAATTTGTTTATCCTTCTTCAACCACGCGCGTGGTTCAACTTTGGTTTATCATTTGCGATTTGGAAGCTTATTTGACGTCTTTTATTATTCTAGTTTTCTCTACATGTGTTAGGAGTATACGAGAAAATTTAGGGGAGACCACTCCCGCTGGTTATAAGTATAGATCATTATGACTTTCAATAAAGAAAGTGTATCTATCATATGTCTGTTATTTCAACGGCTTCCAACAAAGGGGGTAAAGATGCCCCTGGAGCCAGCTTTAGGGGCGCGGGTAGATACAAAATATTAGTGCGTGTAAGTACTTTTTTAAGGCAAAATAACGGTCAGGGGCAAAAAAAGAAAGCCATGCCCCGATCTCCATTTACATTTACTAAGCCACTGGGGGCGAAAAAGTTAGATTCTGCCCCGAGCGCCACTGACCCTTCCTACGCCACTGTGATGTATTTCACGATTTTTACCTCATAGTTGATTCTGGCGTACATTGTGAGATTGAACGGTTTCATGTTAAACAAAATGGAGTCAATTCAAGTGCACATGCAACACGCCAAGTGTTTCGCGCGAATTTAATTTGGAACCTATTGCGCAGCTTACTTGAGGAAAAGCATGATGCGACGTAGATTTAGATGTTACATGACACGTGCAGTTATTTTTGGCATACAGCAGTGATATCATGTGAATTGACTCCATTAAGTACACTGACAATAAACAAAATTGATTAGAGCAGACTATGAATAAACAAGTAATATAAAAAAAATTTAAGTCAATTCCTACTTTAAAAATTAATAGTTTTCGAGGTATAATGAAAAACGTACTGCGCATGCGCAAAGATATGGCTAAAATATGTGGGTGCTTCGATGATCCCATGGGCCATCCATATACCCAAGAACCAAGTCTGTAATGTTAATAGTTTTCGAGATATAATGAAAAATGTACTGCGCATGTGCAAAGATATCGCTAAAATATGGGGTGCTGCGATGATCCCATGGGCCATCCATATATCCAAGAACCAAGTCTGTAATGTTAATAGTTTTCGAGATACAATGAAAAACGTATTGCGCATGCGTCATGCAAAATATGAAATGACAGACAAGCAGACAGACAGACACAAGAAAGCGAATTAATATTGCGTTGTCATCTAGTTCTGAGCTATGTTTAAAGTTTCAAGTCTCCAGCTCATCGAGAAGTTAGTTTAAAATCGATTGCAAAATTTGAACAAGATATAAATATATATATATATAAGGAGAGTGTGAACTAATAGTAGGAATTGAAAAAGACGGCTTATTTAAAGTATCTTAAGAATACTTGATTTTAGTGTCATAAGTGTTTCTTCACTAATGCTTTTCTGGATCTTTAAATGGTATAAAAATGGCACTCGTACTTCGTTTTGTAAACAAAATCCTTCATAAACCATTGGAATTTTTTTTAAATCTAAATTTTTTGAAACAGTTAACCGAAGTGTTGAGAAAAAACTTGTTTAAAGATGAGGTCATCATTCAATGCTCTTTTAAATCAAATTCCGCAATTCATGTCTAGCGATGTCGTTACACGTCGCCAACAGACACATATCCTCACCTTTTATTTTTGTTGGAATCCTTTGTGTAAACTCTGTGTTGCACGTTTATCCCTCTTCCGTAAATACCCATCTAGTCATTTCACACCTTTTTTTTCTTCTCAAATGGATGTCTGAAGAAGTTCCTGCACTTCTCGTGCACGCGTTTGTCTGTTCAAGGAACAATCCTTCCATAATTTGTGTACAAAGAGGCGCATAAATTCATGGAGACGACTCTTTTATACAAATCATTTCAGCAATGAAATGCTAATCAGAGGTGGGAAATTGGAAATTCCCCCCTTTATACCTGCAGACAGTGACAACTTTAGCACGGATACTTGTTTTCAACCTTCATCTCTTTCCGAGTAGACCGAAAGGAAGATGCTGAAACCGAATGTTCCTGAATACAATCGACAACTTTAGCACGGATACTTGTTTTCAACCTTCATCTCTTTCCGAGTAGACTTATATTAGTAAGGAAGATGCTCAAACCGAATGTTCCTTGAATACAATCGGATTTGGGAACAATTCATTTAATTGCATGGCGCCATCTTCAGAAATCTTCGTTGACCTATTATATCAGTTAATAATAATTTTTAATTGAAACGTTTAATAGTTCTAGTTTAAGAGACAAACGCGTTTTCTGAAAGACGCCACACGAGCCAAAAAATCTGACTTACAATGCTTGAAATGTTATCTCATGATAGGTGGAGGATATACGTTCTTGGAATATCACGCCTCCAACTACTTGTCGAATGCCAGCCACTGAAGCAAGTTGATCAAGATTCATCAGGAATTTACTGAAAAGTACCACCAGGTATGGCACGCCCCCGAATTCATCTGGTGCGGAGGTTGGTCCAGCTCAGTTTGAAACGGCTGTATACGTTATTGTTATTCCTTTTCGCCTTTTCTGTATTTTCTTTCATTCTGGATGCTGTCGTTCATTGGAACCACCTGTTAAGGTCGAAAAATGATGTGGATTCATTTAAAATCGTGTCGTCAGACAACCTGGCCAGCGATGTTCCAGGCAACAGTCCAGATGGTTATAAGCCAACCACCTTGCGCAGAGGGTCGGACACCTTAACGGTGGAAGCATTTCTGGACAAGGCCGCACCGCCAGTGGAAGTGAACATAGCCATCATGGAAAGCATGCTGAACGTTGCACGCATTAAGCGAATTTTATTCCGTCTTGGAACGCAGACTCCAGAAGGGCGAGTTCTAGTTCTGCAAGGATGGGTGAGTTCAAAGGCGGCGGAAGAAATTGTTTTGAAAAGCGATAAAAACTTTCAGACCAAACCAGCGACGGCTGGTTCAGAAAAGATCTGTCATTTGGTGGATTCAGGATGGCGGAAGAGGAACACGTGCAGCCGCGTGCCACCAGTGGGTGAGTACTGTCTGTGGAATTTTTTCATGAGAAGCAAATTTGTCGTATGGTTTCAGAGTTTTCGATGGTCGCATAGATTTGATAAATAAAACAATTATTTTATAAACAATTATTTTATAAACAATTATTTTGATATATAATTTCTGTTCGTTCCTGTTCCTGGGATATTCATCGTTCTTGCCTAACAAAGAATTGACGTGTAGTTCTAAAAAATTCTCTTAAGGTATCCGACTGTGTTCAGACATTTTTTTGAAAAATAACTTGTATGTATTTTTTAATGTTATTTTTCAACTGCATATGTTTTAAAACTATGAAAATATTGTAAAATTAGGCTTTCAAAATAATATATTTTTTTAAAAAACTGAGAAATTTGAAGAAAAATGACTAAAATATTTGCCTTACGCTAACAGCCATAGACAAAATCATATTCTAAATATACATAAATCCTTGTAGGAGTACATTTTTATGACAGTCATCTCTGTTATGCTCTAAAATATTTCTTGTACTTCAAAATTTTTGAGATATAGCTGAACATAGTTACTAAACTGGTAATTTTTCATAAAAATTGCTTTTCGTTTATATTTAAGCACTTAAAAATAATACTTGATTTTAAAATTGACCTTGGTTTTTAGAGGAAAACATCAAGCATATTACAGAAAAGAATCTCAGAAAATTTCATATCAATACTTGAATAACTTTTTGAGAAATCATTGTTACGGTTAGTTTTCCTCAAAAATATCATTTCTCAGAAAACACATTTAAAGTTTTCATGCAACATAAAATAATGCTTACAGTTCGGTAATAAAACAGCTGCAACTCCATTTGTAATTCACGTAGAGTAAAAAGCGAGACAGTTTTAGAAAGCTGATTAAACAGGCTACAAAATTAAGTCTTAAAATATTTTTTGATAATTTCATCAAAAACGACGATTTTAAACCAGTCGGATATCTTAATTGCGAGTTAACATTTTTTGTTTCAAATTTTTCAACGCCGCTTAAAATATTCTGAAAGAGTACATTCTTAAGAGACTGAACCTTCTGATAATAACTCCTTCTGCCTCAAAATAGTTAAATCTCTTTTTTTAAGTTATAACAAAGGTAGAGTGTATCCTACTGCTTCTCATCATAACTGGCGTGCACCATGCCCTATGATGTTACATTTCCTCCTTATTATTACCATAATATTTACGTCCTTCCCCTGGTGTGGTGCCAGCTCGGGTGTCGAATTCGTCATCTGACCGCGGTTCAAAATTACGAGATAAGTCTCAAAATAGCCCTCGTGTTGCTTCAAAACGGGACGTTAATATAACTAAACTAAATTACTATAATATTTAAGAAATGTCCGATGCTTCAAAACGGGACGTTAATATAACTAAACTAAATTACTATAATATTTAAGAAAAGTCCGCAGTAAGAACGAATTTTAATTACAAGAAAATGTGGTGAAACCTATAAACACCTTTAAAAAGACGATGTTATAATTTAGTGCTTTGAATTGTGAAGGTGTTGTAAACATTATCAAATATACTTTATATGGTAGACCAAGTATGATAATAACTACAGCACCTTGTGATAAATTATTTCTTCCAGAGTTAGTCATTTAAATATTTTATTTCTGTTCCGTTGGTTCATCGTCTCAACCATTTCTATTAAAGATAGAAAGATTGGTCGTTCGAAATAACCTCTTATGTGTTTTTTATTTGCAAACTAGCCAAAATTTAAGTTTTTTATATCGTAATTATATCGTCCCTCGATATAAACAATTCATCCCTCTATAGCAATATCTTGATGTGGTACCCAAAGTATTGTTGTAACGAGGTATTACTGTAACAACATTTGCAGGAATGGCCAATAAATTAATGATTTGTTTTCAAAATCAATAATTAAGGAACTTTTTTGGAGCCGAAATGGTGAGTGACAATATATCAAACCTGTCACAACGGCACGTGAAGTCATCCATTTTTTTAATGAATGTAATAGAATATGAATGTCATGGGATGTTTACTTTATCCCTTTTGACCTAAAAGGGACAACCATTTGTACTAACTATCATTAATTTTAGATGAACTAATATTTAAATTGATCATCTCATGTTAACTGTTAACAGATATTTTAATATCGGAAGTAACAATGCTTCTGTCTCGCGATCTCGCGTGAATATCCTCTTCCTCTCCGTACGATAACATTTCGTTCGAATCGTTTCAAACGCTCTTCTTTTAATTTCCAGTGAAGTTTTCGCTTTCGTGACCACGAGATAGTGAGTACTGTTACTGAACTTTTAAATGTCTTGAAGCTTTGCAAATTATTTTAATCATCTGTTTGAATTTGCTGCAAAAAATTATCTGCCTCTTTTAAATTACCTTCCGTCTTTAAATTTAAAGATTTCACTTCTGTTGTAAAACGATAAGCAAGCTCATTAACTCCCTAACTGTTTTATTTTCTTAACTACCTAATTATACAGTATCTCCTGTTAGGGAATGCGCTATTTTAATTCAATTGAGAGCCTGCTGGATAAATGATATGCCTATGGATTCCACGTAGGCATTGCAATCCGGAAAACCGGATCCGGTAATCCGGCATCCTTAGACGTCTACCGGATAAATTAAAAAAACAAAACATGAAGCCGATTTCTTGAAAAAACCAGCGGGAGTGGTCTCCCCTAAACTTTCTCGTATACTCCTAACACATGTAGAGAAAACTAGAATAATAAA
>BGPR01050100.1:0-11140 GCA_013235015.1 Araneus ventricosus
TCATTAGCTACGTTCAGTTACGTATTGTAAAGAAATCCAATTTTCTCTCCTCACATATTGCTTTTTCGCTCATTTTATTAGAATTTCTGTCAATGTAATTTAATCCCCAAAATCAATATTTATATCCCCAATGTTATTTTGTATTTCTTTACAGGGACCAGTATAAAATATACTAGATAAATAAGTTTCTCATTTCCAACATTTTATCTATTTTCCCTTCAAATCCATATTAACATAAACCAGACCTTAAATTCATTATTTGAAGCGTAGTAAAGGCAGAAACTATCATTGTATGTCCATTGCATTTATACCGTATTTTGTTGAAGTAGTACAAGCATAAACTTAATCAAATTCCTGAAACACACTATGTACTACCAT
Source organism: Araneus ventricosus (assembly GCA_013235015.1). Taxonomy (NCBI): domain Eukaryota; kingdom Metazoa; phylum Arthropoda; class Arachnida; order Araneae; family Araneidae; genus Araneus; species Araneus ventricosus. Next base: position 379 of record BGPR01050100.1, read on the forward strand.
TTTTCAACAATTTTCAGGCAGCTCATGCTTAGAATGAAATATTAAAGGAAAATTTTATAATTCATTCATTATCATAAACAAATATTTAATTTATCATAAATAAATGTTAAATCGAGAAAGGCAATCTATTTCTGTACTCCATCCAATAACTTTGCAGAAAAATGTTTCTTTAAATTAACACTCCTTAATTAAGATGAGAACTTTTTTGACCAATTAAAATTTTCAAGGGTTTCGATTGTTTTATAATAAATACCTCGTAATCTGTTTTTTGTCTTTCAAGAGCATAAAACGCAAAGAAAAACGCGCTGTAAACTTGTTGTTTTCAATAAAGCCTATACAAACGAAAATAATGAATTTTTTCCTTTGCAACCCAATGGATATAAAACTTCAGCCTAATCAGGAAATCATTTTGTGGTACAAGCGGAGGCCATGGAGCGGTGCAGCCTGATGCAGAAGCCTGTTACATCGCCTTAAAGACTTTAAATGATTTCTTTTTCATATATATATATCTTTTTTTGTATTTTTGCTATTATTTTCAAGTCACCGTTCAAATATTGAATAAATAAAATTATTTTTTGCATTGAGATTCTTACTATGCATTCATCCATAAATATCAAAATCAGTTTCTTTCTTCCAATTTGATGTCTCATTCTCTCTCAAGAAAATTGCATGCCTGTGTATAACTGAACATGATCAATAGCAGTAAGGAATAAAGATGCGACTTTTTCTCTTGGTGAAGGTTTTAATATTTATCATTAACATCCTGTCGACGCTCAAAAAAAAGGCATGATACTCAAAAATTCAAAATCTCCCTATGTGTCAGATGAATTTTGGTACAGGAGGAATTTTTAAAGTCAGATAATGTGAGAGCTAACTGTGATTTATAAATATTATAATATAGTCAACAAGTTTTCATCATTTTTTACTTTCCGAATTCATAATATTTTATTATCATTCAATTATTTTTCTCTCAAAATTCTCACGTAAACTTTTGCTTCGTATGTTTATTCTAACACCCCGCTCGTCTTTTATTTTGAAGTAAAATTTTTTTAAATATTACCAAATTAAAAAAAAAGAAATAATCTTCTTAGCATTTCCTTGCTTTAAAATTATAAAACTAAATGATTTGTTAGCTTAACCTTTATGTTTCCTTAATTAATTTTCTATAGTTAGTATTAAAGAAATTTACAGGAAACATTGTGCAAATTTTTCAATTAAGAAGTTCTAGCTTCAATGTAAGGCTAAGAATTTGAGCGCATGTCTTATTTCTTTGAATATTTATTTCATTTTCATCTCTTCTTCCAATTTAGTCTTTTGGATATCAGCGTTTCTGTTTTCGTCTCTTAACTTGCATTTTTAAATGAATCAAATTATTTTATAATAATGGCACAATCTTAAGATGCGTACAAAGCTTCTCTGACTATTGCGTAATTTGAAATGTATTCTATTTTACAATTTGGTAAGGTAACAACAGTGATTTTCCCAATTTAAATTCAAGTTAAGTTTCAAAATATACAGTCCTGAAAGAGCAAAAATTAAAAATGAATAGAATCTTGTGCATGGCTACAGCATAAACGAACGCTCAAAACGCATTTGTTTGATAATACTATTCTATCGCTATTTTATTTCTAAATTGAGTTTTGCATTAAATTGTCCTTGTATAAATGTAGTAAATCTCAGATAGGAGACAGATAAAACCGTCCAAAAGCTCATTTTTCATTTCTCGAATAAGAAACTCGAAATTTTAAAATTATGCGAAACTACTTCATTTTGTTTACATCTTTCTATAGAGCATTATATGCTTTGTATGAACCATTAAATTTGGATGCTGAGACGAATCTCAATAGCAGATAGATAGATTGTCGCCTGTACTTTATTCCAGGAAAACATAGTTAAAATTTTTGCATTCAGAGAATAAAATAATTATTTGATTTCATGTTCTTATAAAGAGAAATTAATCTAGTGAACATACAAGATAAGATATTTCTTCAACCGCAAGACGAATTTTATAATTTAAAAAAAAATCATGATGTAGAATTTTCAAATAATTGTTTTTTCTCCAAACCAACAAATTTCCTTAATTTGGGATAGAATATTCTTACTGAAAAAAAAGTCGCCGGTTGTCGACAAACTTTGATTTCATTAAGTATGTGTAATTGAAAATTAGCAGAAATTAAAAGTTGAAATTCACACAAACCAATAAATAAATAAATAATAAAAAATTGTATAAATTGAAGTTTCCTATAAATGAAATGTTCTCCTCAATTTAACATTTAAAAAGAAAAGAAAAGTTTTTCTAGTTATAAATGCCAATGGAAAATCTTCTATACAAACTACATTAGATTTCCTGTGAAGATTGTTTCTGAACATTAGATTTAATCAGTTACGCAATATTTAGTGGTCAATTTAAGAGCACAGCATTTGTTTAAACATTTTATATGATTTTGGTTCAAGATCAACAATACCGGATAATGGAAAGTTTAAAATTCGGAGATTCATAGAAATCCGAAGGTGGAAGTTTTTGATGATTGGAAGGCTTCCTCTTCGTAGACGAGGAAGTAAAAATGCACCCGTTCAACAGAGTGGATGTAGAATGCATAACAATCTCCAGACAATTTGCAATTTAACACTTATAAATAGTATTATTTAAAATGGAAATAAACCGACATTTGCACTACATTTAATTATAAAAGTCTGTAACAACGTAAAATACAGGGTTATTTACTGCCATTGAGCCGACTACAAATAGCTAAAACTTTCTTGTAAGCTACCAATAGGAAGAAAATATTTAAAACCGATGCAGAAGGAAGCTTCAATCTTTCATCCGATTACATCCTAATTTAAAAAAAGAATTGAGCGGAATTTCTCTCTTTTGATGTAAACCAGTCTCATGCAGTGGTCTCGAAGAACATGAATTTTCAGGATATTCTATGGATATTATGCAAATCATAAAAAAAAGATACAAAGTAGCAAATCTCTCTTCTTCACCTTGAAAATTAAATTTCAACTGAATCTGAAAAATAAAATAAAATTTAAATGTCTCGACTTCCTCCAAAATAAGGATCGATTATTCAATCTTCTGGAATTTCATCCAGCGTTCTAGCCATTAGGCTACGCACACGACAAATTAAAAGAGAACAAGAAATCAGTCTTTTGTTATTCGCCTATATCCTTACTTTAAGAGGAATTGAAGGGAATTTTAATGTATTCTGAACAGATACGCGGAGATAAGAACCATGTACATGCAGTGGTCTCTATGAGTTGTATTCTTCTGGATATTCGACGGATTTTGTGCTGTATTTTAAAAAAGGAAAGATAGAAGAAATTAATCTCGAAACCTAAAAAACAATACCAATGTAAAATGTGTTGATTTCCTCAATATTGCGGCTCGAACCTTAGATCTTCCGGAGTTTCATCACGCATTCTAGATGAAACATGTGTTAAAAAACACATCTATCCGCACAATCGGCTGCCGAAAAGAGAACCACAAATTAGATTTTTGTCATCCGATCATTTCCTATTTAAAATAAGAATTGAGCAGAATTTGCATTTATTTTGTAAAGCTGTTAAGGATATGTAACTCACCTGCTTGCAATATTCTTGAAGTTTAGGTTTCATCAGGAAATTCGACTGATTTCATACAAGGTTTTAAAAAACATAATAGAATGAGAAAATCACTCTCTGTAACTTTGAAACTGAATTTCTAATATACCTGAAAATTAGAAAAATATAAATAACTGAACCTGCCAACTTCAGAAGTTTTATTAATTGTTCAAACATTCGGCCACCCACTCGACGAATGTTGCGAGAACCACATGCAACGGTCTCGATGAGTAAGATTCTTCCGGAAATTTGACTTATTTTATTCAAGATTTAAATAAAGTAAATCACCAGGCATAAATATAATAACTGAATATTCAAAATATCTGAAAAATAATTAAACATTTCTTGATTTCCTCCAAAATAAGGACTGAAACTGCAAAACTTCAATTAAGTGTGGGTGCCATTACGCCAAACATTCGAATATCGAAAGAAGAGCCACAAATAAGTATTTAATCATAGATCATATCCCAGATTGAAGAAGAATTGAGCGAAATTTATATATAATCTCAAAGGGAGTGAGGAGAGATTTACGAGCATCTTTTACTGTTTCCGAAGAGAACGATTCTTCTGGATATTCCTCGGATCTTATGCAAGATTAAAAAAAAGAACAGAAGGAGCAAATCTCCCTCCGTAGCTTTGAAAATTGAATTTCGATTACATCTGAAAAATATAAAATAATATTGTAAAAGGTCAACATTTCCTCGAAAATTAGGAAGGAACCTGCGATCTTCTGGAATTTCATCACTCCTTCTAACCATGCAGCCACATACTCTACGAAAGAAAGGGGAAAAACAAATTAGTCTTGAGTCATTCCACTATATCCGAGTTTAAACAGGAATTGAACGAAATATTTATATATTCTCAAAGTGTTTTAGGAGATATGAACGGGCAGCATCCACATGGCTTGAAGAGTAAGATTCTTTTGCAAGTCTGATGGGATTTATACAAGAATTAAAAAATAGAAAAGAAAGAGCAAATTACCCTCCATAAATTAAAAGACTGCAATTCGGATATGTCTGAAAAATAATAGAAAATAATTTAATATTAATTACATATATAAACAAGTCATTTCATTTCTCAAAATTAAAATAGCTCTTAAAAATTCAGCACGATTTCTGGTTTTTAATTGTTATTAATAATATTCTTATTTAGAAGAAATTAACTTTCTTATATTTTAAAAATACATGCGCTTGTAAAAGAAAAAAACTGTACTAATCCTTTTTAATTATAGAATTCGGCAATATAACGTAAAAATACAGATAAATTTCTTTATTTGTAATCATTTTAAAGCGATTTAATCGGAATAAAAAGCAGTTTTAATGGAAATTTATAATGAAAGGATAGTTTGCTAGATTCCACATCTATAAACTCTAAAGTAAAAGTTAAAGAAAGAAACTAATTAAAAGTCAATTATTATTATAGTTTTGTATATACTTATTATTTTATAATACAGATTGGTGACAGAATAATGTGGACACATAAGGATTTGCGCATTTTTTCAATTATCTCCTGAGAGACGGGATTGATTTTCTTTTACCTCTGATCACGTAAAGAATCGGCTTGAGTTCACATTTTACACTGAAGATTCGGCCTCGAAGGCATTGAGGGGACCGACTGGAAATTGATGAAAATGATTTAAAACTTATTAATAAGAATATTAATTATTAATAAGAAAATGCGCGGCTTTAAAATATTAGCATTGCATGAAATCTGGCCAAAATTATAATTTAGAGAATGTACAGTGTTGAAGTATTCTTTCGACTTCTCTCGGAAATGAAGGGTGGTGGATGGCAGGCGACCAAGATATGTAAAGATGTCATAATCTTTCATATTGCATAAAAATGTCTATAATGTTCCAGGGATTGGGGCTGAGTTACTAGTCCTCTGGTTTTTCCTAATTATTTGAAACATATAGATTAGCCTCCTTCCACGACCAGCTGTTCGCTCGTGATATTGACAGTCTGTGGCTACGCTTGGAACTTGCAGAAGTAAATTGGCGAATCGGCCGCTGTAGAGGCTGAGGGATTCTACCCAAGATTTATCTTCTGATATTTCTCGAGAGTGGAGGATGGCGAGTGGCAGGCGACCATGGATGACACATCTGGACGTCATAAGTTTTCGTGTGAAATAAAAATTATCGAAATGGTCCAGTGGGTCCGGCTGGGCTACAGGTCCTCTGTGCTTGCCAATTATTTTAAATATATATATATATAGCTGAAACAGATTAGATTCTCTTATCGCATCAATAATCTCCGAAAAAGAGTCAAGTTTAGTTTTGTTTGTTATATAAACGTCCCTTTTGGAAGCAATACGAGGGCTATTTTGGACTCACCTCGTGAGGACGAAGACGACACCTGAGCTGGTATCCCCTCTCCAAACATGCACAGCATCACACAAGCAGGAGGACGTTTTACGCCCTACCTTTGATTTAACGTGCAACAGGCCCTATACACGACGAATACGGAAACGGGTTTAAAACCCCGAAACCTCCGACCCTTAATCCGAGACCTCAACTCTAGGACACCGTGGTCACAGGAGAACGTGAAAGATAAATAAGCGGGTTCTCGCTTTCCCTGGGGGATTATTTGTTGGTTGAATTGCCCTAAGTTAAATACCTTCTCCAGGTGTGGCCGGTGATGGCCATTAATACTGCGATCTCAGTTTCCCGGATGTCGTGGCGACCGCTCTTCAATAGACCCCAGTTGCTTCGGTGGGACGGTTATAACTCCACTTATGGTTAACATTTTGCACATCCTTTTCCTTGATAATTGGTCGTAATTCCAGTGTTTCGATATTTCTGTAGTTACTTTTTTGCACAGCCCATTGCCTTTAACAATCAATGACGCAATTTTTCGAACAGTTCGCAATCTTTCTACCATTTGATTAAACATTGCTCTTTTACTGAAGTTTCCCTTCTAAAGTTTAAGGATGAGAAAACAATTTTATTACTTATAACTTATTTTTACAACTTTTTTATTACAAGTTTAATGCCACTAATGCAAATTCTTTTTAAAGTATTAATTTAAAAGCTATAATTAGTATATTACTACATAGAATGGAAATCAATGATTAAATTTTAAAATTTAACATTTATCAGAAAAGTATGAAAAATCATTCCTTTATTGAATATCTTGACTACTAATTATTCCTATCTTATACAATTTATGTGCATGCATGTAGGCGCTTAATTAAAAGAAAGTTTTTGAATGTCTATGACGTGTTGATTGTCTGTGAGTAATAAGTACACCATTATAAATCGAATTATGTTCATTGAATAATTTTTCAATATTCTGTCAAAAATTCTTTTCTCAATGTAGTTCATTGCATCTTTAATGGAAGCTGGAATAGCTTCTTCGCAATCGCTTAAATTGACACCAATATGTTTTCTATTAATTCATAAATGGAGAATAATTTCGAATTCATGATAGCTTTAACACAGTTCACGTACTAGTAAGCAGGAAATTTTTTATATATTATATAATGGGGTAAAACGACGTAAAACCGGAGCTTTGCGTCGTTTAAAAGAAGTAATTTATAATTAAAAAGATTACTAATTAATCAGGACTGTGATTATTCGACATATAAATTAAAAACGTATGAACGACGCTTTATTTTATTTCAAAAGCTATATTTAAAATTGTGTAAGTCATGTTAATGATGATGAACACAAAAGATAAGAAAAATATAGTTTAAAATAATATCAGTTTCTACATTTAGTTAATTGGAATAAACTGCGTGCCCAAAGAAGGGCTCCCTGTTTTTAATTTAAAATTAAATAAATTTGCAGCGCGAGCCAATAGACGAATGAAACCAATGAAATAATTATTTTGAAAGCAGTGAAAATCTGATACAGGTACTCAGATAACAGTGTCTTTCTATCTGCCCCACAATAAGTAGATGCAATGTGTGAGATTGGATGAGTTTGGAAGCTAATCCATGCCTATTGCAGTAAATGTGGAAAAGTTGAAAGCTCAGACTCTATTCTGGAGAAAACAAATTTAGTAAAAATTTAATGCCACCATTTCCTTTGAAACACTACTGAGGATGACTGAAAATTTTATTCTTGGTATGCGCCATTTCTTTGCTACGAATGGCACATATTTTTAATTGATTCGAATGTGATTCTCTAAAAAGGTTAAGTTATAGCCTTATTTTCAGATTCTGCACTACGATACAATGTACTGCTCCACCTTCTTGTGACATTTGTAATAAATTCTGAAATTTCTATCTATGCGAATTACAGCTTTCAGAATAAATATACCATTCAAAGTGCCTCATAATAAATAGAAACAATATGTGAGATTGTATGAGTATGGAAGCCAATACATGCATGTTGCAGTAAATGTTAAAGAGTTCAAAGCACTGACTCTATTCTGGAGAAAACAAATTTAGTAAAAATTTAATGCATCTATTTCCGTAGACAAACTACTGAGGGTGACTGAAAATTTTATCCTTGGTATGCGCCATTTCTATGCTGCCAATTGTACACATTTTTAATTGAGTCGGATGTGATTCCTTGAAAAGCATAATTTATAGCCTTATTTTCAGAATTCGCCCTACGTTGCAATGTACAGCGCCACCTTCTTGTGACATTTGTAATGAATTCTGAAATTTCTATCTATGAGAATTACAGCTTTCAGATTAAATATACCATTGCTTTCATTTCTCTGTATGCCTCCATTGAGGAACTATTTAATTTTAAAATGAAGGAGTCCTTTGTGCCACACCCTGTAGTTACTACTATAAATTGTGTTTAATAAACCTAAATCACACATTCGAAGATTCCTATTATAAGGTTTTGCGCTTACAGTTTGTGAATAAATTTCGTAGAAAAATATCATCAATGGTTTCCAAGTAATCGTGTAGACAAGTTCTTTAGCCGAACGAAATGCTCCGAAAATAATTGTCCGTTTATTTTGTCATATATCAAAAAGAAGTGATATATGAAGTTAATCCGATTTCGTCAAAAATATAAATTGACATATCAACTAGTATCTTCCAAAAAAACATTTTACTATGGCTGTGACGTCACATCCTTTTTCTCCTGCAAATTTCACAATGGATTACAAAGTTAATTTGGAACTGCGAAATTATTAAGTTTAGCGTTAACGTAGAGAGTCACTATTTCATAAGTTTTATAATGGAAAAAGGAATATAAATCTTTTGTTCAGAATATGGATTTAAAATGCATTACTTTAGAAAGCTGTTTGTAGCATTGTGTTGATAAATTGTCAATTGTTTATATTTTTTAATTCCTTTGTTAGGAGGGACAAAAATTCTATATTTAATAAATATGTTTCCCGTAAATTAAACATTGAGATTCGTGAAGAACACATATCCTATCTTTCACTGATACGCAGAAGACGTATTTTTACATATAGCGAAAAACGATGTAATTTATTAATTAAGTTATACCCCATGACTTTATCAAACTCACTATACGAATATTGAGCAAGATATTTAAGAACATATTTAACAGTTTTCTATTTATTAAAGTAATATCTACAATAAGTTATGAGCCTTAGTAATTATAGTGTGCAAGACTAAAACCAAAATATTTCTGTTATAAATTTCATAAATTGTTCCATTAGCAGACAGAATGCAGTTGCAGAGCCAAGAATATTAAAAATATAGTACAAGCTGCATTTATTAAAAAATAAAATATTGAAGTAAAAAGAATTTTAAATGCTAAACTAATTTCCTTTTCAGATAGTTTTAAAAAACTGAAACAGGAGACGTCAAATACTTTTCGTTAATTCCTTCTGATACAAAAAGTTTTATTCTTTTTTGTAAATGTCAATAAAAACGATGTCGAAATTAAATATCTTGTGTAGTTTGGATGCTTATCTTTTTTTTTTCAGTCATCGCAGCTTTTAAATATAAACATTCGCTTACGTTCGCAACAGGCAGGATCATATTAAGCAATCTATTTTCACTGAAAGAAACCGGTTGTTTCAAAATAAGATGCGCTATCCGTGATCTGACGTGTTATCTTTCTTTCATAATACGGAGACACTTGATAGCTCATACTATAAAGAGAAGTTTGTTTCGTCTTATCGGATGGCATGTGTTTGGCCTCGTCTGTGCGATCCGAAACTCTAATCGGCTTCTTCATCAGCGAGTCACTAATGGAAAGGGGAATCTACCGTCTTGTGTATCTGGATTGCATCAACAGCTTTCTCACTTGATGTAAACATTCCTCTCTGCCTCTTCGAACAGATAGTGTTGCGACAATGAGCCCAACAGTGAGCATGGATATATTAGTTCTCATCTCGTTGCTCGCCGGCGCCTTTCTGTGCTATGCCGAGGGTAAGTCGTTTTCTCTCCCTAAACACAAATGCAGAAGCTCAATCTTTCCTTGATAATACTTTCATTTTTATTGCTTGTAGCCATTGCCCCTGGTTATTTCTTATTTCCTAGAATTTTAAATTTGAGTTTTTAAAAATCTTACAGCACAAGTCTAGCAGACAGCGCTGTATTGCCTACTTTCAATTTCTTAATCTATGTATCGTTTTAGTAGAATTTGGCGGTCTTGTTAATATTCAATCACAACAGCTTATCATTTGTTATTACTCATACGAAGTGCGATGTGATTTTTGCATTGAATTGCCGGTCATATTACGAAAATTGCACTTATGTAATTGTTTGGTAAGTTAAGTTACAATATTCTAAATATGTGTTCTTGTTATTATTTAATTTAGGAATGTTACAGTGCAAATAAATTCTTAAGAAGCAAAATGGAAATTCTACTGCCGAAAAGAAGCAGTATCTTTTATAAGAGCCTCTGTTACAGGAAAGGAATAAGATTTATTACAGAATATTGTAGAACAAACACTCATTGTTTTCTTAAAAAGTGTTACGAATTTGACACCTTGCATATTTTTTTATATTTTTAGACAATACATTTATATTATGTTTTGTTTTCGACATTATATATTATTTCATTTAAGAGGATATAGGTGAAGCTTCAGCAATCAGCTGCAGTAAATGAGTTAACAAAAATTAATACTTACTCAAATTTCTTGTGTTTTGGTGCTTTACTCTTAATGAATGTGACTTGTATTCAATTTCATGAAAACAGAGCATTTATCTTTTATTAATTCTTAATCAAATATTATTGTTGTTTAAAAATTGACTTCGTAATCTGACAATTTCAAGC
>BGPR01050101.1:0-11139 GCA_013235015.1 Araneus ventricosus
ACCAAACTACATATAGCCACCAACTAACTACCACCAAGCTACATATAAGAATAATTGTGGGGTAATGTAGGGTCATAATTGTGTGTATCATCCTTCAATATAGATTTGAGTTTCTTTTCTATGCGTTTGTTAAATAATTTAAAGTTTCTAAAAAAAAGTAATTTTTGAAATAGTTGGAGAGTACTTTGTGGACTGTGCAACAACAACAAAGAGAGCATGGAAGTTACAGACTTACAACCTAAGAGAGCTATAATTAGAACAGATCATACCCAAAAATATTATGAGTAGTTCTAAAAAAATAAATTATCAACAAATAAAAGGTTAAAAATACATTATAAGACGCTGACAGCATTAAGTACTGAAATTTCATTTCAATTCAACTTCTTGTACTGTCACCGCCAAATTGTCTCGTTTATGGCGGTCGCTATAGCAACTGGTTATGCTGGGGAAGATCCATTTCGAATAAGAGGAATCCAACGGAAGTTGGAGTATTTTTATTCTTGGTGCCATTTTGCGGTGGAACACATTTCAATGAACTTCTACCTACTAGAAATGGATTCTTCCTACAATAATCTGTTTCTATATCGACCGCCGTAAACTATACAATGTGGCGGCAACAGTTCTCGTGGCGGGCAGAGAGTAACTGTATGTTTGAGGCATGTACTTGTTTTTGATAAAGTTTTTTTATACAAAACACACTATAAGATTTATTATATATTTCAATGATTTTCAGTAAATGCATTTTTGATTAAATGGGTTTTGTAAACGTCTTTGCATAAATATTCCTTAACTTACGTTTCACTAAAATTTCATAATGTTTTGAGTTATGCATCTTGATTTCTGTTTGAAATTGATATTTTGAGTGAAATTTATTACTTAAACTTAAATCTTCTTCTTTTAGCTTGAAAAATTTTATAGAAAGATCATGGAGTGTTACAAGGATATTAATTTGGAAATGTGTTTAAAGACTCATGTAAATGACCCATGTACCATGAAGACGCTGCTTGAGAATTTGCGTTTACCTATACTTGTAATTGGCCCAAACGACCAAATGGTAAGTTTGTGAAATTTACAATATAAGGAGTAAAAGGTCCAATGTTTTTTGTAATTTAATAAATTTTAATTATTTTCTAATGTTCTCAGAACCTAATATTTAGACCACTGATTTGAACATAAGGATCTTTGCATCCTGGCTGCATAAGGTGCAATTTATATGGATTTTAGGATTATGAAAACATTGACAGCGTGTACTTATTTCTAGTTTTGAAGTATTCTCAGAAACAAGAAACATATCTTGAACTTTTTGTAAATTTTCTAGGCCTTTAAAATTTTAGACAATTTACGTGATTTCTCTAATTTAAAATTTTGAAAAAAAAATTCTCCCAATGTTTTTAAATCAACCTGATGTATTTTTATTTTAAATCTGTATGGTATTTTGTTCTAAATCTGACCCCTGAGCAATACTACGAACACATGCATAATCTTTTATTGTTATAGACTAGTTACCTTTAGGTACAGTTGGTTCATACATAATATTTATTGTGTTGTTGTGCCCGAATATGATCATTGTTAGAATCCACAAATTTTATCTTTATTTTATCATTATTTTTTTAATTTAATTTAAATATTCTAATATAGAGGAAGTATAGAGTTTGAATATAGTCTGAAATGAAATAAGAATTAACATTATCTCTAATGCTTACTTTTCTGCATCAGTCTCCTCTAGAAGAAAACTCAAAATAAGAGATACAATTCATGTGTCAGCACAGTCGCATGTCGAACATAACTATACATGTCATATTTATTGTATAACTTTGATTAGTTTTTCTCAATGCTGTGCTTTATTAGTAGTATGTGATTAATGATTTCTCTGAGCACAATCATTCATTGTTTTCATTTCTTTTCCTTTCAGTAAAATAAAAACTGGCATGTTCGAAGTTTCATATAATTTTACAGCTTTAACACTTTTTCGTGTATAAGTCCTCTCGCTGACAAGCGAGAATTGCCTATCTCAGTTAGTTCATTTAAGAAATATCTTCTTAGACATTTTTAACATTATATAAGGCTTAAATAATCCACTTTTGATTGCATTATCATGAAAAGTGATTTTTGTACTAAGCGGCAGACAACAATAAAGTTTTAGTCAAGACTTAGTTGACTTGCACCATCTTTCATTAGTGTGGTTACATATCCCTTTGCAGAACAAGAATACTTTGAGTCATATGCCTCATATCACCTGTCGATCACTTTTGTACTGCAGTGAAAGTGTTAAAGCATTTATGATGTTGGGATCTCTCTAATAGTTGGTTTGTGATGAATGTTAGAAAAGAATGTCATTGTGTATGTGCGGAGATATCATTGAACATACTAAAAAGTTACTTTAATAAATGGATAGTCTGCTAGCTCGAAATCATTTTAGTTACTTGATTAATATTAAATCTGCCTTAGACTGAGTCCTGAATTCTCATCCGGATGTTATCTTACATTTTTTTTACAGGTTAGGGTTTTACCACGAGCATCAAAATCCTTACAAGTGCTTGCAGAAGCTCCACAAGTGCTTAATCAGATGCTGGAACTGTGGTTTATAGGTTATGGCACTGGATTAATTGATAACAATTGGAAGAATGTTGTAGAAACCTTTTTGAAGATCATAAATTTAAAGTGTGATGAGAAGTTAAGGTAAATTAATTTGTCTGTTTGGTGTTATTTTGTCCTTTGATGCGATTGATTAAAATGCTTCTTGATGCATTGATGAGGCTAATGGGGAGGGGAATCTGTTTTCAGGAAGCAAAATCAGATATGCAAACAAGAAAATAAGAAAGCAATTTTACATCAAAGAAGAGCAGCGCTAGTTCGGTCATTGTGTATATAAAAAAAGGGTACTTACGTATTAAAGCCACTGCAGCTACAGATTTGGCGATTTTTAAGTGCCGCCAATTTGGCGGTTTTTTGTACTTGTGTATTAACGCCACCGCAGCTACAGATTTGGCGGTTTTTAATTGCCGCCAATGCCACCGCAGCCACAGATTTGGCGGTTTTTAAGTGCCGCCAATTTGGCAGTTTTTGTACTTGCGTATTAACGCCAATTTGGCGGTTTTTGTAAGCAAGATTGCTCTTTATTGGCGCATTACCGCCAATCTGTAGCTGCGGTGACGTTAATACGTAAGTACCAAAAAAAGTAACTAATTAATATTCTTTGCCTTTTGTCGGTAAATTGCTGATATGTAAAAAGCAGACAATGTGGTAGAACCATAATTTTTAAGCTATCTGTAGTTAATTTTTAAAATATCACGTTTAAAATGGTTAACAGATTTTGTTAAAATTTGTTTAAAATGTATCTTAAAAACCACTGTTTCTGTGTGCTGTACATTAGAAATATAATGTGACAAAATTGTCTTGTGGGTGTATGTGAACGCAATCCGATAAGCAGGATTAAAAAAAGAAAGCTCTTTATTTTACAAATATTCTAAGAAAAGAATCGTAGCACAAGTATTAAAACAGCACTTGTAAAAATTCACAACAGAGATTACCGATAAATCTCAACACGGCTCTCAAAGGTTTCTTATCAGCTCACCAGCGTGCTTGCTGATCTAATTCCAACTGGCTCTTCTTGGCTTGAGAGCTTGCTTTTATACTTTTTCAACAGGAAGTGACTTCATTGCGTGGGAAGCGACGTAATCTCCAGAAAGTTCATGAAGCCAGTAGAAATAGGTTGAAAGTTCGAGGTCCTTCTAGAAAATTCCTTCTGTCGCCAAATCTGTCTCAAAGATCGCCAAGTTTGTCGCCAAGATTATCATCTCAGGGAAACAACTTTATAGCTTTGTGGCAATAATTAAAATGTTTAGAGTGCAGAAAAACGTTATCATTTTTTATCAGAAATAAATAAATAGATGAAATAAAATTCATATTTAGATCAAACCTAACCCTTGAAGCTATTAGCTGCTTTTCAACTTTAGTATAAAATTAAAAGATAAATTGTATTTTGAAGTTATTTTTCTGATCTGGAAAAATTTATCTAGATAATGTAAAATTTAATTGACTTAATACAATTATTTGATTTTCATGTATTTGCTGTTTATAACTCACCTGGATTTTTGAAAAATAAACAAAAATACGAGCTGAGTTCTTCTTTAAACCATTTAATTTTAAATGTTCCATAATATTATCAGGTTGCTTGTAAATGTTGTTATTGCAAATATTTATCACTTATATATGTTACTTGTCATTTCATATATTAAATTGTTTGGTTATTTCTTTTCTTTATATCCAAATTCTTTAAAAAAATGTATTGAATTTAACCGTTCTATACTTAATAAGAGAAAAAAAATTCTAAAATCCTTAAAATCATAAATCCTTGTTGTCTAGTATTATTTTAAACACCAGTTTGTTATAACATTGAATTCTATCAGTAAATATCCACAAAATATTTACATTAATGACAAACATATACAAAATACATTGATTTCCAAATGTCAGGTACAATCTGTTTTCTGTGTCCAATTTGCAAGCAAATAAACATAACATTAAAATTGGATCAGTTGTGTAATAAAAGAGTTATTTAATGAATTTTACCTAATTTTAGCATCAGGCATATTTTGCAATTAAATTATTATATATTTTTTAAAAGACCACTGTTGGAGAAAATAATAAATAAGAGATATCTGTTAAAAAATAAATAAATGAGTTTTGATAAGGAATTTGTTCCCTATTAGCTGTAATGCATTGGCAGCACCGATTTGCCATTCTTTCAGTTAATTTGTTGAACACTGAAATGGGAAGCAAAAACCATTCACCTGTCTTCCGAGATAGTCCCAAAGATCGTCTGTCGGATTCAGGTCTGGAGATTGAGATGGCCAGTCCATTTGCTCCGAACCTTGATCCTCAACAAATCTAGCTCGGTGAAGACCGATTCCTCGCCAATAGCTCCAGCATATTGTCTGAAATATGGATCAAGAATTTTGTCTCCATATCTGACAACAGTGAGAGTTCCTTCATGGTGCACAGGGAGGTCAGTGTGACCATGCAGAAAGATTTCAGCTCTAACAATGATTCCACCTCCTCTGTCTTCTCTCCATATCAACAAATGACCTGACTCACTCCCCAGAGTAAATCTGAACTCGTCTGTGAAGAGTACAGAGGCTCATTGCCATTTGATCCAGGTAACATTCTCTTCTGCCCAATGTAAATGGTCACTTCTCTGTTGTTGATGAAGAGGAACACACACACAAGTGATCTTCTTGCATTCATTCTGGGTTTCTTGGAATGAAAAGGCAGACTCTATCGCAAAGCAAGTATCAGACTTTTCTCCTTACATAGATTGGATTGCCTCAGAAGACATTCTTTCCCATCTCAAAAAGCAATCATTCCAAAAAACTGAAGAAAGCTACCATAAAAGTAAATATCAATTATTAATTGGAAACATCCCGGACATTCTAACCATTTCTAAATGGACTGGTAACCGAGTACAAGACAGATTAATTGCTCGCATTATTAGCAAAACTATTACAACCCCAGGTCTCCTTTCTAGATTTAACCTCCATCCCGATCTTTTGTGCAGAGTATGCAACGAAATAAATGACATCTCTCACATTCTACTAAGATGCCAAAAATATGCATCTGTTAGAGTTACACTCTGGAGAAATTTAAATATAGTTTCTGCAAACATCACTTATGATGTACTTTTGTCTCATGTTCTCGTCAACAAGAATCAACTTCTCATCTTTGTTCAAACTCTGAAGTACTTCGACATTGATTAGCTGCATCCATTTGGCAACAAGTGTTTTGGATCCATTGTTTATTCTCCATTTTGACGTCCTCTGAATTGCCACTGGGATTGATTTAATACTGTCAAGGACTGTTTTAACCTTTGCTATGGAACTACCTGTTCAGGTTTTTCTGGAACGATCAGCACTGCATCTAATTGGAAGTAGGGGATAATAGCCATTGTTGCTTCAAATCCCGTAACACAAATTCAAACGAAGTAAATCTTCTTGCATACAATTCTTTATTGTGAAGGTGTCTTCACACCATAGTATCTGATATTCTCAACCCTGTTCAGGTGAGGTTATCTGAAATGAAACTGAAGCAGAGTATTGATCCTCCTTCTTTAGTCTGAAAGAGTACTTGAAGCAATCTTCTGTTAGGGTTGTAACACATTGCCAACCTGCAGCAAGTCCTCTAAAATGAATATTTGGTTGTAACTGATCCCAGAGTTTTTGGACCAAGCTGCAAGACACGTTAACCCTTTGCGGCGCAAGGCATTAACTTTTTTGAAATATGATGAAAAAACATCATGAATGGATTTAGTTTATTGTCTAGACATAGAATCTCCAAAAAAATTTTAAAAAACCCTACTTCATTCTGAGGGGGGTCGTCACCCACCTCATACGACATCCCCCTCAGATACAGCCACCTTGATACACACAAAAAATTTTGCTGAATCTTACAGAAAATCATAAATTAAAACTTCAAAAATATTGAAAGAAAATTTTCGAGTTAATTTGCTAAAATTGTAAACATGTAGAACTGAAAAAAATTTCTTATCTCTGAGTTAAGGAATTTTCCCAAACTTTATCTCTAATAATTCTTATTCCGAAACTGAATTTCATAAGGCTGCTATATACATTCTAAAAGGAGTACTATTAGCCATATCCTAAACCTATTATTTCCCATTTATAGTTGAATTTAACTGTTGAGAAGCGAGTGAAATTAGGTGTGCCATTTGCTGGCATGCTGCATTGCAAAGGGTTAAGTCTTTTAGCAACATCAGCTAGTATCAAACCCATTTCTATCCACCCAGTCCCATGCCATGCCTTAATGAATAAATGAATGATTTCTCTGAGACATTACCAACAATATCTTCATAGATCAAATAGAAGGCTAGCAAGCTTTCTTAGAAATTGTTCACAAATTATGAAAGCAAGATATTCATTATTTTCCTTCTGGCTTCAATAAAAAACCAATTTCTTTTAAAAATAAGTGGTAGGTATACTTCTTACATTTAATTAATGTTGCCCAACATCCTTCATATAACCATATTTTTTACCTTTATTTGACAGTTATAATTGAAAAAATTTAACGAAAATTAAATTAAATATTTATGGAAATTAAATTAAAAATTAATTAAAATTCTTTTGCATTATACAGAAAGGCGCATATGCAGCTGCT
This sequence comes from Araneus ventricosus, assembly GCA_013235015.1. NCBI lineage: Eukaryota > Metazoa > Arthropoda > Arachnida > Araneae > Araneidae > Araneus > Araneus ventricosus. The sequence continues at coordinate 7,168 of BGPR01050101.1, forward strand.
TCTGATAGAATACAAGAAACAAAATTAGAACTTCAAAAATTAAGTTAAAAAATGTAGAAAAAGTAAACATTAATAAAAATGACAACAATACACCTTTTATGCACGCTAACGCAGCAGCATTAAGTGATTTCATCATCAGAATATTCCAAAAATTTTATAAACAGAAATAAATGTATTTACAAACAGAAATTATCAAATAATTGAAACACAAGTAAGAAAATTAGAAAGAAAAATACAATTAGAATGAAAGCAAAATGGAAAAAAATTGGAAAAGAATTAAAATGGCGATTCTTCCTCGGAGGCCACACACCATTGTAGTTCTAAAACAAGACAAAAATTTTCTGAATAAAGGAATGACCATTAGTCAAAAAATTATTATTTAATTTACCTTTATTTGCATTCACTTAATGGTGAACTTCAAAAAACAGGTTGTACGGTCGTCAAAAAAAAAAAAAAAAAAACACCTCCTCTCAACTCGGATAGATATTATCACAACTTCACAAAACTAATGTCGATGTTAATGACTCGAGGGTACAGATTTATTCAGAATGACAAACTGATTAACCGAGTTAATTAACTGCTGGTTCAAAATTTTTCCATTATGGAAGCCAATATTTTTGCATAACTCGATCCAGCAGGTCTTTTTCTAGATGTGCATCAAATTGGAGTAGTTCTCGCGATGAGATTAATTTGGTTTGCTAAAAACTCTAAGTGAATAGAACTAAGATGCCAAAGACGGTATATTAATTAAATTTCAGCTCATCAGTAGCAAAATATGCTTTTCTTTCAGTCTTTTTTCACTGAAATTATGGAAAATTAATCATATTTATCTTTAATAAGAGTATTTTCCCTCAAATTCTAATTATTTTATGAAATTTTGAGCATTTTGTTACTTTTAAAATTATTTCATAATCAAGGCCCCAGCCCTAAAAGCATTTTATTAACAACCAGAAATATTTGTTATGAATGAAATGCATTGATTTTGATGTTTTCAAATGAAGTTTTAGTTCATTGGTGCGAAACGAAGATACATATTGACATTTTAAGCCGATGAATTTATAAAAGGAGGCAATTATTTTTTCAAACGGAAACGATTGTTAATCAGATAGGAAATTCATTAAGCTGAAACAGGTTATCTTTTTTTTGTTAATAATAAGGATATTATCCTTTTGGTTTTTAATTCAATCAATAGATTAGATAAATGTTAAGGTTTTAAATTACAGAAATAAATGTTAATTTGCCAGACGTTATCTGTTTGAAAGACCTGTGTATGGATGATATTGAAGGTGATGAAATACTATTTGGAGTTAGCTTTTTTAATTTCTCGTATACAAAGAGAATATTTTAATCGTCAAAAAATTCGAATTCGAGATTTTGATTAATCTCCATGTTTTTGACCTCCCTGAGTCCTAAAAACATAATTTTGGAATTAAGTCTGTCTGTGAATGCAATAACTCAAAAACTATTGAAGCTAGAGGGATGAAATTTGGTATGTGATCTTTACACATAATTTTTATGTTTCTATCAAATTTTGGACAAAATCCATCCACTTTAAGTCTGTCTATGTTCATCTGAACACATTAACTCAAAAACTTAAATAGCTAGATAGATGAAATTTGGTACATAGTTTTATCATCAGGAATGTAAGTCCATGTCAAATTTTGTACTAAATCTGTTGAAGGGTTGATAGCCTATTGGTCTGTATAATAGTATACTTTTGGACACGATAACTCCTTAACCCTATAACAACGATAAATAAAATTGATATGTGGCCTTCTTATCTTAATTGTAGATCTGTGTCCAATTTTAGTTTCAATCGGTTGAAAAAAAGCATTCAAATTCCATAATGATTTTCTTTACCGTATGCAAGGCCATTTGCATATTGGCAAGAATCCGCCTTTTGCCTTGGTGAGCTCCAAGGTAAACTTGTTTTATGCCATTTTCCTTATTTTTCGCCACCTGTATTAAGGATGTTTGGTGTGCTTTTTTGCAGTTTGGATTGTTTTTTCCCCCACATCGGGAAATCATCTATGTTAGTGCCACTCTGTGTATTTATTCCCCACCTGCGTTAGGACGGATACGAGAAAGTTTTGGGGAGACCACTATGGTTTATTTTCTAGTTTACAAAGTATACAGAGTATCATAATTGTCAAACAATTCGATCTGAAGATTTTGGTGAATCTTCACGTTTGAGACCTCACTGTAGCAAAAAAATAATAATTTGGAATTGGATCCTTCAGTCTCAGAATGCGATAACTCAAAAATGGAATGAGTAGAGGAAAGAAATTTGGTATGTGGTCTTTACACCAAAATAGTAGATTTTTACTATGTTTGGGAGGAAATCTGTCTATCCGATCACGTGCATGTGGGTGCAATGACTCAAAAATGGCTAGATGGATGAAATTTGGTATATGGTTTTATCATCATACTTATAGACAGTTAATGAAAAAGGGGAAAAAAACTATTGGAAAAGGATCAGGCAGCATTCATCTACTATGAGCTTTTGATGCACTGGAGATTTCCATTCGAACCTGAAGAATACAATTAGCAAAATTGCATCAGATATGAGTTACAAATATATCCTTTGTTTCTTAGCATAGTTGTTTTAATGCTATAAAGTTTGCTTTTTAACATATTATTTTAGTAATTTTTGTTCAATGATGTTATACGATAAGAAAATATGTTTTATTGTCTAATTTGAATGAGAATGACGGTGATTGACAATTAGGTAATTCTTTTATAAGTTTTCCCATTTTTTTTTAATTTGAAATATTACAATAAAATAATCACTATTTCAATCCCCAAATCTTGTAAAGAAATTCAGTGTTCATTAAAAATTAATGCTTCTGAATCATTGAGAAGTATAAAAAGAAACCGAAAATTGGTGCGATAAAATTACATATTATGTTAACTTTTATTTTAAAAAATCATAAATATGCATTATTTGCACAACTAGCCATTGATAATTAAATCTTGGCGAAGAAGGAAAGAAAGAAAATAATGTATAAATAATGTGTTAAAAATTGCACTTCAACAGTTTAATTTATTCTTTCTTCTTATAAGAAATTCTACAAATTTTATATCAATTGATTTAAGAAATTTTTGAAAAAAGGAAGAATCCATTTCATATTATAGTTGTCTGAAAATAAAAATATTTTTTGAACCACGATTTTATAATGACTTAAAGCTCGTGTTTCATGAATAGAAAATATACAGTTCCCCAACAAGTGGGTGTTTCGCCTGTGCGGATTTTGCAGGTTTTGCAAATATTTCGAAAATTATTATATTTATACCCATATTTTAAGGATTCCTACGTTTTAGTATCTCGGCTTTGCTTTCATGTAAAAATTTTACTATGTTACAATTCTCTTTTTTTTTTCAGACTCCTGTTTAAAAATTTATTAACAATCTTAAATTTATTTTCTTTATGAATTTATTTTATAACTTTATGTAGGAAGATTATGTTGTTTTAGTGAGTGAAAAAAATTTTGAGAAGCATGCATAATTTCCGAGATGTTATCAAACTTTTATATGACTCGTTTAACATTAGAACTGTCATTTTTTAAACCATATAACTCAAAAATTATCATCAGAACTCTGTGAAAAAATTTTGAATCCATACAGCAAAAAGAAGAAAAAAAAATCGGGCATAATTGGAAAAATTTCGAGATAACAATTAATTAACTGTGTCAGTCTGAATAAACCTGTCCCCTTGAGTCTTTAACATTGACACTAGTTTTTTGAAGATGTGATTATAAATATCTGAGTTACAGAGGTGTCCCATTTTTTTTCTTGTCGACTAGAGACTTAATTTTGGAGGTCAGAGTATTTGCTTGAAACCAGTATCAAAGAATTTTCACTTTTTGTTTTGAATTATTTAATTTGATAAATTTTCTTTATTTCAGAAAAAATTCCAATTTTTGCAAAGATACATATTTGGTGTTTTTGAAACTTCAGATCAGTAGTTTGGAG
>BGPR01050104.1:0-11139 GCA_013235015.1 Araneus ventricosus
GCAAGGGTTTAGTCGTAAATTAAGCAGTGCTGGAAGATTCTGACATGGGTGATAAGTTGGCTTTGAACTTCTAACGTAATTCGCTGAATTATGAGAGAATTTTTTTCGTGATGAGCTAAAAGAGTTTCTTTACCATCTGCGTAAAATGTGCCATAGCTTTTCGCGCAAGCTCCAGGGGGTGACGAAGGGGGTACTGTCGTGACCTTCAAACGTCACGGTACTGTGGTTTGAGACTGTATTGCATCAGCATAACTTAGATACACCATTGTTGAATAATAAAGATTTTCACGTTGCAATTTTTTTTTTTATTGTTTTGGAATAACGTACTCTGTACTGCTTTTCTACATGTCATTATCGCGGGAAAATCAATGTGTATCTTTTGTTTTGATTTTGTTTCAAAACTTTTTCGTGTCATTGTGGGCGATTTTTTTTTTTTTTTATGTTTTTGAAGTCCTGATTCCACGGGCAACGCCGTGCGCGTTCTGCTAGTTAAAAATATAAGGTGATGTAAAAAAAAATTTCGTACCATAAGTATTTCTGAAGTTATTGGCTAAAAACGTCTAGAAATAGCTTAATTTTCGATATTTAATGAAATAAATAAAAATCTAATTCGAATTTTAAAATTCTTACGGCGTCAGCTCCCTCTTGTGCTAATCCATCACTGTGTCAAGTTTGGTCGCCATAAGTCCAACGGTGTGGGCGTGCATAAAAAACCAAAAACACACAAACATACTTTCCTCTTTTATATATATATGGATTGCTTCGGAAAACCTAAAAGGAGGCGAAGTCTCCGGCCTGGATACTGTTGACTATAAAAAGTGTTGTTTATTATATAAATTTGATGGAGAATCTTTTTGAATCTATTGAGTTTGAGCTTCGACCTTTAGCGCTCCAAAAACTACGTGACAACTGTCCAAAACTCCTACTACGTCCAAAAAACTCCTAAACAAACGTAAATTTGCTTCCTTGCTGGATGGATATGGAACTGTAAACTTCACTGAAAGTGCAACTTATCAGGATCTCTATCATTCAGATCGTGGAGCAAATCTTGACAAAAGAACCAGATGATACCAACATTTTCACATTGACATTTTCTTTTTCCTTTATTACTTCTTTGTTATTTAATTTCTTCTTAATTTTTTTATTCACTTTCGTTTTATTTTTCCTTTTTGTTGTTCAGTTGTACATTTTTTTTATTTTTGAATTTTTTTTACATATTTTTTTATTTTTTTATGTTGCATTTCATAAGTTATTCTTTTGGCTCGTTTTGTCTAAATTCTCTTTTTGAGAAAGCCGGTTGTGTTTATGATCTTTTGGTCATTGAGTGGATCAGAGTAGATCTGTAGTTGAATTTAATTGAATTGTTGTATGAAGGGATTTAAAGCGACACGGGCTGTTTTCCCCGATCTTAATTTTACTGTTGTTGACTTTTTTTCTGTTTGACATCCCTATGACCATGGCGTGGATGAGCCACGTGTTGGTCCTCGATTTTTGTCTTTTTGATGGTCTTTGTCTGTGGTCTTCTATGGGACCCTCTTAGTAGATGGGTTACTTCATGGTAGCTCATCTGCTTCCCGTGTGACTTCGGCTTGGGTGGGATTCAAATCTTGTCTTTAGTTTTAGTTTTTTAGTCTTAGTTTAGATTTTTTTGTTTTATTTTGTCAGTATTTATCTTAATTTTTTTTTTAAATGTTAAGATGCATGCTGTATGGTTTTGTCTTATGACATTATGTTTTAATGTGTTGTGACATGCATGTTTTGTGAATCTTCTCTGCCGGCTAACATGAGCCGTAACCATTGTGGGTAGGTGTGAAATCGACATTTTTTTTCTATTCTGCTAAAAATTTGCAGCATATGGAATATAATATCATTATGATGATAAATTTGCTCGGAAAAGTTATTTTTGTATGCGGAATATTTCTGTTCATAATGAGAAAAAGCTTTTTTTTTTTTAAGTTTAAAAAAAAACTCTTTTTTTTTTCTTTTTAACTTCACTTGCAATATGATTGTAACTAAATAATCTAGAAATATATTTTATGTTTACTTAAAAATTTGTTAGCTTTTATGAAATGTTTCATTAGCATAATCTAAGGAAATACATAACATTTTTAACCGAGCTCTGAAAAAAATCGTTTACATTTTTAAATTAACGAATGGATAAAATCAAAATTCAAAGCGATGGAAGAACTCATTTTTCATCATTCAGTGTTGTCATTCTCATATGACCAAAGTCTCGCTCGATAACGATATATACTTATTTATTAAATAATTACTTAAATTATTTTAAATAATTATTCTCTATATTTGAGTTGCCATACTGGCGACATACTCCACCGTACCAGAAAATTGATCTCAACCACACAATTTGCTTCGGTCGGCTACGATATTGAAGCCACAGTAAATTTTTGGTAGGGTAAGTATTTCTAACTTGACTTTTTCTAAATAATCTGAAAATTAAACCGCTTAGAATCAAAATACTGCATAACATCATATATCAAATTATAGCTAGAAGTATCCTTAAAACTCAGAAATAAATCCATCTATCTTCAATAGTAAACTTCCAATCCGCTGAGGAATGAAAAAGTGAAAATTTACTTTTGGCTTTTCAGATTGAAATGAAAATCCCTTCCAATAGACCATGTGACCAAAGTTCAAATAAAAATGGCACACATAATTTACCAATTATCTCACAATCTGAGAAAATCTCGTATGGTCAGGTACCTCCTAGTTCCCCTATATCCTAATAAGTTTTCGTTCTCATTTGTAATCAATCATCACTTCTAGTCATACCCAACAGATGGCGCCATCTCCGTAGTGCCGAATATCAAGCAATTTCGGACTGTCCTGCACCAAACTTGTGCATCCCTTTAATAAGAAATCAGGAGTGGCTTTAGAATGTGCCCGATGGGGGGAGCGATCTCCCCTATACGAGGGCATGGTTTCCCCGACAGAGGGTGAAGCCTTGCTGTACGGGGGAAGGAGTGCAATGAAATTGGTCTCAAATTTTTGCCATATCTTCATTTATCTAATAGTTGAATAACCTATTGCGTGAACGGGGTATGAAAATTTTCCCCGACGCGGGTGGGTGGAGGGCACAGTATCCCCAAAAGGGGTCCCTGTCCTCCCCCATTGGCGCCACCACTGTAAGAAATTTAAAAATATTCCGGCTTTTAATGGTTCGACTAGAATTGCTCTGTTACACAGAGAAAAAAGGAAACTGCCTTGAGTCTCAATTTCAATCAAACAACCTTAAACGTACTAGAACAGAAAAAATAGCTAAAGACTCATTCACAGGCTAACATAACCCCCTTCCCAAATGCAGACAATTATATTAACACCCTCCACCTTCTTCTGAATTATAAAATGCATTAAGAAATGTAAAGCAAGCAAAGCCCCTGGAATAGACTGTATCAATAATAAAATCATTCAAAATCTCCCTAAGAATTTTATTTTGACTTTATCGACTGTCATAACATAAGATAATGATTATCGGTCATTTTTCCATCCGATGAAAAAGAGCTGCAATTAATCCTAAGGTCGACGGTTTCCTTCCAAAAACTAATTTTTAAGAGCATTTTTCTTAGCCAGGTGGTAGACTTTTAATGATTTATTAGAAAAAATCATTTTTATTATCTAATACAGACAACAGATGACAGCACCAGTTCTAATTTTTCTTGTGAATTTATACGCATATTAATAATGTTTTCACGAAGAAAAATAAATTGTTGGTGCCCCTGAAAGGGTTTTAAAATAGTTAAAGACCCAGTGGAACCAACTAGTTATAGACCAACCTCTTTTCTACTTTAAAAAGGTAAAATAACAGAGCACAATATTCTCTGACTTAACAATCCATCTGAATGATAATAATATTCTTTATCCTGAACAGTTTGGATTCGGACCACTCCTACATCTACTGCTCACCAATCAATAAGAGCAACTGAATACACAGAAATAATATTCAGTGAAAAGAACCGGAGCTGTTTTCCTGGACATGCAAAAAAGCTTTGACACAGTCTGAAAAAATGGTCTAATTCACAAAATAATTACTTACAGTACTCCATCATATTTAATTAAAATGATAGATTCGTATCTCACAGACAGATTTTCTGCAGTAAAGGTAAAAAAAGGAATTTTCTGCAATTAAACAGTCGGAGTTGAGCAAGAGTCGAAAATCAGGCCAATATTATCCTGTTTCATCAATGACATACTCAAAAAATTCCACACCAATATGTTGTATGCATTTATGCTGATGACACAGAAATACTAGCTAGAAAAAAACGTGCTAAATAGATCCAAATAGCCCTCAATAGACATTTGAAGACATTTAAAGACTGGTTCATCAAATGGAAAATAGGAATCAATGTATCCGAAATGGAAGCTTTGATGTTCCCAAAAGCAACAAGAAAAATAGAGTATCTTCCCCCTGTCCATTAAACATAATAACACAATTATACCTTGGTTTCAGGAATGGAAATATTTAGAAGTAATTCAAGACAAAAGACTAACTAGGAAGCACCATTTTATTTACATTAAAAATAAATTCTGCGAAGTAACCAAAAAATTTAACTCCGTGATTTCTCGGAATTCTAAAATGATTAAAGAAAATATAACACTTAATCAAACCGCCTATTTGCATCCAGTACTAATTTGTGCCACCTTGATGTGGGGATATGCCACCAAAACCAATTGAAAAATTCTAGAACAGAATATCATTAGAAATATCTGTAATACAACTTGGTATATTTCGAACACATGCAGTACAAATCCTTGTTTAAAATAATTCATTAAAAAACTACCCATAAAATTTTTCCATAATTTTGACAATAATGACAGTGAGAAGAGTAATTCTAATTTCAAATTTAATAGCTCTAAAATAGTGAAATAAAATTTTCTATCGATTGATATAAAATTTATCTCGCTATGATCAATAGTTCCCGAGAAATTTTAAATTATATTAATCATATATTTCAAATTAATTTCCATTTTTAATAGAAAGTAGTAAATCACATCAGTGATATATCATGCGCGTGATATAGTTTGGATGCCGAGATGCATCTGATTATTTATTGCAATCGTGATGATATAATTTGATATTTTTTGGCAACGTTAAAACTTACACAAAGACATCTGAAGTACAAGGAAAATTGTTAAACAACGAAAAATACTTCACACGGAATGTTGTTTACCAAGAAGTTTTTTGAATAAAGAAATATTAAATAAAAAAATATTTCCTGTCAGAAAACATATGTTTATTTTATTTGTTTTCAATCAATGTTAAACATTTCTCTAGCATATATATACATTAAAACACGTCAAATTTGACGGGAAATCTCTCGAATGAAGAGACAATTTGCACCCGTCATACCATGACGGGTGATTCTCTAGTTCATACAGATTTACATTTTTGGAGGCAAGACCACATACCAAGTTTCATTTACCTTCCTTCTTGTGTTTTCGAGTTATCGTGTTCATATACACTCACACAGACATTAAACAAGACAGTTTGCTTTTTGGATGATTTAGTCTAAAATGAGATGCATATGTACAGTTGTAATGTTAAGATTATACTCTAAAATTCTTCCATCTGATTTGTTGCGTGTTCATGTATAGGCCGCAGGACATGGCAGCTAACTAAGCTAGAAAATGCAAAATTATTATTAAGTAGCGGGGAAACTTGAGCATTCAATAAAAAGACAGAAAACAATAAATATTTATTAAAAATGCAATGTTCTACAACGAACAGATGCAATTTAAATTATAAAACATCAAAATATATTTCAACTGCAGCCGAATTGTGCGGTTCTTCCGACCAATCGGAAAGCGGCAACTGGTTCGCAGAATATGCTTTGTTTACGTTTGAGTTTGCTGATGATTGTTGATTAGTATCTAACAAAAACCTAATTTTTATAATTTAAATGAAGGAAATGCCCATAAACTGTCGACAATAAAGCCTTCTGTCACTGTTTGGAAGTTAAACTTTCACTCAAATTCAAATGTCACTTTTAAACTATTTCCTATCACCTTTATACAAAGTTGAAGTAAGCTTTCTTTACTGAAAGTTGCTTTATTTTATTTACTTAAATGGTATTCAATAAAATTTTGTTCTAACCTTTTAGTACATCCATACATAGTTTCTTACATATTTCTGCAACAAAAATAATCAACAGTGTTAGTCCTTGCCAAGTATTCATAATTTATATAGTTTTTTATTGTATATTTATTTGTGTCTGAATTGAATAAACAGCATTTTTGTTGAGTTAAAACAAACAATAATATTTATTCGTGTTAATTACTTTTAAAGAAACATTAAACTGAAATGTGGATATTAAGGATTTCATAGATATTTGATTGATTACTAAACTTCTCAAGGTTTTCACTATTTATACAATAGTGATTTTTAAACTGTCAGAATACTAATAAGAAGATTTAGCAACTTCAATATGCTTGTTGAATTACCTGAATGAACACCAGCTTGTTTAGAATCAACATTTATACATAATAACCATAATTGATATTTTCCTAACATTATATAATATCAAAAATTATTTCTAAAATTTACTTACAAGTATTCATTCATAAATAAAATTACAGTCATTTTCAAATAACATAAGTTTACTATAAAAATATCTATATAGTACTGTTGTAAAGTATTAGCAAAAGAATATTATTATTCTTTTATATATAATGATGCGTTTCTGAGTAAGTATTCAAAACATTTTTCATACATATATATTTGAAGCTTCTTGCATAGATGTAGCTACTTATAAAAATGAACTAGCATTTTAAATATTCTTCTGCAGATATCTCCTAGATGTTTTAAAAATTCTATGTATGCAATTGACAGTTTCATATATTTGCTTTTCAAAAAATTCATATATCTGCTTAGTTGTAAATTGTGCATTCATGCAGATACAATCATTTTCAAAAAACATAGGTTCACAGCATACAAACATAGGCTAAGATACTTTTAAAAAATATGTACAAAATAACATTACAATTTTTTTACATAACAGTTCCTTGTTTACATTGGCGAGAAAATATTCAATACATATTTTATATGTGATGATGAAGATTCTTATAATTATATAGTTTCTGAAAAGATATACAGGCATTTAAAACATCCATCTGAATAAAAATATTTATAGATAATTTTTTAAAATTATTTTCAAAACTATACAAATATTATGAAATGTTTGTGCCCATTATTTTATTTATGAATGAATAATGTTCTTTATGCAAATAATACAATAAATAATTATATAAGCTATTGGTATTTTAATCAGCATTATCAGGTAAATAAACACATTTTGTACAATTCACTGAGGTGCAGTTTGGAAGAATGACAAGAACAATTCCAATAGAGCATCTATTGTTTTTCCATTTGCAGTGAACATTATTAATGCTGGAGGAACTGGCTCTTGAAACATATGATAATAATCTACCTCCAATATACCCTCTGAAATCTTTTATCCATTATGTGAAGGACATAGTGCAATAATAAACTCCAGTTTATTCCAGCCTGGTAATTTGCTTAATAACGATTAAACATGTTTTTGAAGAAAATTTTGATTTGGAGGAAGATTGGTATCTGTTAAGCAAGATTTTTAAATTCAAAATGAAACTTTAAATTTATAAATACCCAAAAACTGGGTATTTTGCAAAAAAAAAGTATTTACGAATGGGGATTCAAAATTTAAATTTATAAATATACAAAAACTGATTGTTTTGCAATTAAAGCATTTACGAATGGTGATTAAAAAATTAAAGCATCTAAAAACTGGCTATTTTGAGGTGGGGGGAAATGTATTTTGTGAAGTATGCTTCAAAATGAAAACATAAAATTTATATATATACATATATATATATATATATATATATATATAGAGCATATATATATATATATATATATATATATATATATATATATATATAATACACATAAGGTATAATATTTTTAAATTAAAGTTCTGACCAATTTTCTTTAAAAATTGCTATCAGGATTCAGAATAAAATATTCCAGAACTTAAACAGGATCGGAGGATAATTTATCTTTTTTGATTTGAAGGAATGACACTTAAAATGAAATAATAATTTTGAAAACTGTTTATGTTATACAGAGAGGGCTCGTGAAATTTCTGATTCTTAATTTCTCAGAATCCCATGCTACAAGTCAGCCAGTCTTGTTTTGATTTAATGAGGAGTGATTTACTCTCTTCACATGCATAGGCGGCTCGTCCGGGGGGCAAGGGGGGCAACTGCCCCCTCACTTCCAAAAGTAAAGGGGCCTTGCCCCCCCCCACTTTTCAAAGCTCAAAATTAATTATCCATCGAAAAATGATGGAGGGAAACCCAATACACATACCGAAAGAAGAAAAGGAGTACGATCTAACAAGAGTTATAAAAAATGCATCAATTCAAAAAGTCTCTGAAACATATGATCTTGATATGGAAAAAATAAAGGGAGAGATACAAATTTTTCAGAAAATGTATAAAAATCGACTCTTTGCCAGAAATATCCACAGAGATAATAGAACTGAGGAAAAGGTGCAATTTTCTTGTTGAAAAGGAACTCTGTGATATATTTCCATACTTGACAAAACTAATCCAAATTCTTATGTTGATACCCGTCTCAACTGCATCATGTGAGAGAAGTTTTTCATGCTTAAGATCTTTAAAATCATACCTTAGAAATAGTATGTGTCAAGACAGGTATTTTGCACTTGCTGTTCTGAAGATCAAAAATACTATAGATATTGAATTTACTAAGGTAATAGTACAATTTGCGAAAAACAAAAATCGCAGGCTATTTTTCTTCTAATTTATAATAAGGATGTATATTGTATAATATCAAATAAATACATTTATAACTGACCTGCTTTCTCTGTGTTTGGGAGTACGCCGTTCTGTGACGACATCATTGATAGATTCACGAGTTTAAAGAAAGAAGAACTGACTTAATAGGTAAGTGTTTTATATTTTTCTCATGTTATCATTTCATAAGAATTGAAATGGAACTTTGAATTGAAAGGAGGAAGTCTACGGTGTAATCCGTTCCGATTTTTGAGGCCGTGTCCCGAATTTTTTTGAAAAGGTCGAAGAATTTAATCAATAATGACGTTAAAATCCAATAATATAGCCCAATTTTACAAAAAAACAGCTTTAGGGACCCCCACCCACCCACACACTCGCATCTCTTTTGACCCCCCACTTTTTTGGTGCACCAGCCGCCTATGTTCACATGTATTAATAATATGGAACATTTTAAGTTGGAAAGAAAAAAAAGCACTTGCTTGGAACTTTTTAATGTTAAAAAAGATAAAAGTGTACTGTGATGTTGAGTACAAATGACAATGTAACCAAATTGGAAAAACACGTAAAAAATGTTTCAAATATCCTGTTGGGTTAAAAAAGGGATGCAATAGGAAATTAATATAGTTTTAAACAAATTCAAATTATGAAAACTACATCAAACTTTCAGTTTCAAGAACATTTAAGAACGGAAGGTGATGATTCAGATGAACCCCGCCTAGCAGTAAAATGCCTGGCACATCTTCAAATAATATAAAAGTTTCAGGAATAACTATTATTCAACACATTCACTATAATTTTTAAAACTTTTAGAACTGAAACATTTGATATCTTTTCATCAGAAATTGTCTGGTTCTTTGACTGATTAATCCAAAAAGAATTATTAACAATTGTATCCTTCAGTTTAGTTTCCATTATCAGCTCTTTATAATTTTAAAACCAAATACAACATTCCCTTTTAAAAAAATTAGTTTAAGAAAGGGTTTTTTTGAAGCTAAAATAACTCTTTTTTTTAATAAGCAGCAAATACAAAATTATTCATTGTAATTAAAAGGATATTTTCATTTAAATCATGTATTTTATGTTAGAAGCATGATGTAGTAATACATTTGATTTTTCTGATTAAATATTTTAGTTTTTATAAAACTTAATGAGTTTAATTTTTATTGATTGAATTCTTTGATTATTTAAAATTAAATTATATTATTTGTCTGGGTATCTATTTTCAAACCATTATATCTATTTTATATGAATAAAGTGAATTGAAAAATAAATACCCAGGTAAGTATCTACCATTGAAAATACCCAGGTATTTTACACCACTGATTATAGACTTTGTTAGGAATTATTTTCAATGAAAAAAGCTTTTAATTGTGGCTCTACTTTTGTTTCTTTTTCATCGGTCAAAATCCACTGACCAGCACAAAATTTAATTTTTTCAAGAGTTAAATCTTAGCAGCACTGAAAATCATCTACACAGTCTTCCATTGCGTGGATTTTACATTCCATCCTAGCAATAACCATTTTATTTTCTAGATTGAACTTTTTAGAATCGCTGAAGTCGAAGCCTCTGAAAAAAAAAAAAAAAAAAAAAAAAAAAAAAGGCACCACACCAACGGAAGATTGCATCCTTGCTCCTCATTGGCTGAATTGTGGTTTTCTCCGCGATAGTGATTCTGTATAAGACATTCTGATTGGTCAGAACAATGGAAATCTTATAACTTTAATTTCTTTGTATTAATTAATTTTCGTCGATCCAATGTAGAACATTAAATTATAATTTCTTGGATTTCATATTCTTTTCTTTGGTTAATTTCAAAAGTTCCCCCGCAACCTAATAATATTACTTGAACGATAGCGAGGCATGTCCTGCGGCCTAAATAGACCCCTTACTCATCGCCATAAAGATGTTGTTTGATTGACTAAGAATCTGAAGCTCCAAAATTTTGTTATCTTATATAGTGTTTTATAAATTATTTAGTATATCATTTCATGAACTTCTATGATATCAATAACAGAATATTAAAAAAAAGAAAAAAGGTAAGGGAAATCAAGTGAAGATAGAAAACTCTCTTGCGATAGAGTACAAACTGTAACCACTAGAATTTCCACCTTGTTTTGTTTATAATCTGTTTTTCTTTACAGAGCATGTTATTCCGTGGCTGTGTAGAAGATTTAAACAAGTGGTTGCTGTAAATGTCATAAAGCGAATAACGTTGCAGTTCGAACGCTACCTCAGTACGACCGAAAAAAAAAATTGCTGAGTCTTGCTATTTTTTAAAAACATAATGTCGGCTATACCTGGAGGAATGGAATCTGATTTTTCTGACT
>BGPR01050105.1:0-11139 GCA_013235015.1 Araneus ventricosus
GAATAGTCTGGCTCTTTTTCTCTGTCTTCTTTCTCTCACCGTACATTCACATAACTAAGAAAATACACATGCCAATATGAGAATAGCTGCTCTTTGCTGAAAATTCTGGCTCTTTTTCTCTGTCTCCTTTCTCCCACTGCACAATTACATGACGAAGAAAATACACAAGTCAATATGAGAATAGCTGCTCTTTTCTGAATAGTCTGGCTCCTTTTCTATGTATTCTTTTCCTCATCAATACAGAGTATGCATGGAATTCCGTTACTATGAAAGTTTTAGTGCTTGTGTGTTGGCTTACACGTTTTAAATCCAATCAGACTGACAAACATATCTTTTGTAGAGGTCAGTAAGGAGACGAGATGTCGTCTGCGTCCATCTCAGCATGTCGCCGAGTTAGCTTCTTTGTACAAGATGTGGGACAAGAGATTACTCAGAAAAGCGAAAGACAGCTACATAAATCAATGCTATTTCAGGCAAACTGTTTGTATTTTGTTTCTCTCTGAAAAAGTTCGTTTGTTGATTTTGTATAGCTCTTTTTAGTCCTGTAATTCTTCCAGTTGCTCTGAAATTATAATATTTTTTTATATGCACCTTAAATATTTCAGTTAAATAATATTCTCTTTAGCATTCCGTTTTCCTTTTCGTAGAGGAATATACTTCAAAACAACAAGACATTCCATGGAGTAAATAAATGTTTTTTTTTGTTGTTTTTTAAAATTTTATGCACTTATGTATACCGGAAACTGGAATAGGACTTCTTTGCAAACTATATGTTCTATTGATTTATCGAAACAACCTTTGTTATTGTAAAAGAGGACATTTTTAAAATTTTAAACGTAATGAAACCTTCAAAGTTTGTTGCGTAGGAAATAGAACAACAGAATTATATTATTTAGGTGTAAAGCACTGAGCAATTTAAGGAGAGAAAGCGAGAATCCATTCGCTATTAAATAAAAACCTTCTCTTTTAGTTTCAATATCTCTAATTTGTCAACCTTAATTGCAAAATTTAATTAATTTTATTTGCTTCTTTCCCTTCGTTTCCTTTCGCTGTTTGTATAGGGACACTTTTAGTTTATAAAGGGATTTTCTATAATTCAGTTGAAGGAGTTCAGGAAATCACATTATTCATTTAACTTTTATAAAATCATGCGATTGAAATTTAAAAATGAATAACAAAAGGTAATAATAAGTTGCACTTCGAAGATTTGCGTCTTTCATTTCATAGAAAACTTGCTTTATTATGTAGTTTCTAGGAAAGTTCTCATAGTCGAGTTACTTTGTACTTTTTTTGAACGCTTTAATTCTGAACATACGCAGCGCTATTTTTATTTTTACACTGAAAAAAATCACTTTTGTAATCTAATAATCATAACTGATATCTTGACCATCATGCTAAGGAAAACACTTAGTGTCTCTCTTTCCTTGGAGGTGGTATAAGAAGTTGGTATTAAAAACAATTTTAAACATATTCGAATCTCTAGTACAAATAATCGTGGCATAATAAGTTTTCGGCTTGGTTCTTCTGTCTTTATATTATAAAATTTTTGATATTAATTATGTCAACGATAGCATACACACACAAAATTTGTTTAATATCGTCTGAACTTGCGTCTGTATATACGCAGTAACTAAAATAATAATACTTTTATAAAATGAACTGTAAAAATATATTTAAAAATTTATTAAAATTGGAGAAAAATTTGTACGGAAATAAAATTGGTGTCAGAGAAAAGCAAATACTTCGAATTTTAAAGTGGTGCGAAAATAACTTTTGTATAATATTATGCTCTGAAGTTATTGAGGTAGAACGTTGACATTTCAATTAATTTTAATTAAAATTTTCAAAAGCTTTTTATTAGTGAGCATCTACTACCCAAGAAGTAACTACGCCCCATATTTGTTAGCTCTAGATCCAACGGTCTGTTCTGTAGAGCGTTTTGTACGATTTTTTTTTTCAAACATGTCGCATGACGCAATTTACAGATAAGTATCCAGTCTGTAAAAATGATCATGTAAAAAAAAAAAAATCAACGGGTGGTTGTCTCTGCGAAACGGCCGCTGGGATTGAGGGACGTAGACTTACTTACCTTACTCAACTGTGATATTCCTGTGACTAAAGTAGCTCTATGTGACTATTAACTCTATAGTCTATCGTGACTATTAGTCTAGTGTGACTATGTGACTCTAGATCTATGTAAAATTCTTCGTGATTATTACCAAATTTGCAATTCGACTGTGACTAAACCGTAATTACAAATTCTAAAATTATTTTTTCAATCTTCAATGCCTCCCTTTTTCTGTTAAATGAAACTAAAACTAACTCTCTATATTATTTGGTTGAGGAGTTATAAGCGTTTAACTTTAGTACGAAATTCAACGTAATTCAACAATTCTTGAGTAATATTTCGCGTGAACCTCAGATTGATGAATGAATTGCCTTAGTCTGTGTGCTTGCGCATCGGTCGCTGTGACGTCATCAAAATATTCCGTGATTTTCACCAACTTTGCAACTCGACTGTGACTAAACCGTAATAACAAATTTTTAAAATTATTTTTGCAATCTTCATTGTCTACCTTTCTCTGTTCAATGAAACTAAAACAAACTCTCTATGTTATTTGGTTGCGGATCTATAAGCGTTTAATTTTAGCTTGAAAAGCGTCATAATATTTTCCTTTCCCGACACACCATTAGACCATTATGGAGAGACGTAAGTTGACGTCAAAAAGTGTGAGATGAATACATTTTTTGTTAAAAGTGGAGTTTACGATATCTTTTTCATAACCGTTTTCAAATGGTAAAACACTATACTCCAATTCGTGAGTTTGGATCTAAGCATAAATTACAAACCATTAAACGTAACATTACTCAGTAAATAATTATCAGAAAGACTGATAAAGTAAGTTTTTATTTGGATAATTTCCTTCTTGTTTGTTAGGAAGAAAAAAAAATGCTTGCAAATAAATTTCTGTTAAATTCCATGTTATTTTTCGTCAATATTTTCTTATATTACTGGAACAAGAAGCAGAGTAGAGGAATTATTAGATAGCAGCCACCGATTTTAAAATAACGTGAGAAATTTTTGATTAAAGTTGGTACGACACAGATTGAACTGTGCAGTCATAAAGAAATATTAAATGCAGCAATCAGCATAAAAATATATACAGTAAAGCACCTTCTATACGTCTTTCAACGGATTGACGGAAAACGACGTATAATGAAAAGACATACAGTAAAACCTGTATAAAACGGACTCTGTAAGAAACGGAAAAAATATTTAGTCCCATCGGAAATTCTCATATACTTTTTAGCCCTGTCTAAAACGAAAAATTTTTCTAGCCCGTTTAGTACAAGTTTTACTGTATAATCGAAATTTTAATAAGCAACTTTGATTATCCCAATAATAACGCGAATAATTCAAATTCATTTAAATGCAATAATTTCAAAAATTTTTAAGACAGTACTAGTATATTAACTACATAGTATTGATAATAATAATAAAATTCTAAAGATAATTCATTTATCTTAAATGAGAGACAGAGAAATATTCCTTTATTGTACAATACAATTATACATTTCTTATTTTATACGAATTATGTATATTCAGGTAGACTTTCAATTAAAAAAAATCTTTAATTGTCGTCTGGTGTGTTGATTGTCTGTGAGTATTAAGTACAGCACTATGAATCGAATTAAGTTTATTGAATGTTTTTTCAATAGAATTTTGAAAATAAATTAAGTTTGATAAGCTTTCGATAGGTCCACTTGTCCTTAAAAACAGGTGGAATAAGTTCATTTTACTCTTCTTCGTCAAGTTACCTCCCACCTATTTTCTGAGGAAGGTATCCCCCTTAGTAGGAATAGAGAAATAATGACCGAGGCACAAAATTTGTTAGTTTTAGAAAGTGGGAAAATGGCGTATAACGGAAACTCCGCGTTGTATAAACGAAATACTTTATCCTTACAATGACTACGAATGATCGGCACTATGATGAAACGATGTATAAATGAGAAACGTATAACGGTGCTTTACTGTATATTAAAACAAATTATAACTACGAAATAATGGAACCGACAGTTAATAAAGCAAAGTAAATCGTCAATGCATTTTCTTGCGCTGGAAATCCGCAAACGAATGTTTATTGCTAAAATTTCACTGAATGAAAAGAATCGTGTTGGAAAACACCTTCCATAAGTTAATTCCATGTTCATTATTTTAATTAAAAATAACATTGTGGATTTAATCTATGATCAATTTTAAAACATTTAGGTTACAAAAAAATTATATTTTATGCATGCAAATTACAAATCTTGTAACGAAATTTTTTGAAAAATTTAAGTGGTAAAATTTTGTATAAATTTTTCATGAAATCAGTTATCCTAAAGTAAATTTCTCTCATAAAAGAATTTTGTTCCCTTCACGATCAAAGCAAATCATAATTTTCGCTTGCAAGCTAAATTTTAACTGACTTCTAAGTTTACGCATCTAATTGTTAACTAATTTGACAAAAAAAAATATTGTACAAAAATTGTAAGTATTCGAATTTTTAAATTTTTAAAGGTATAATAGTGATTTAAAATCATTAGGAAACACTATAATCACCATAATAATATATAAATTTCTAACATTTTCTGAAAATGCATACAGCCAATTTTGGTTTAAAAATTATAAGTTATTTAGAAAACAGTAAGACCAAATCGATGAGAGCTGCGATTCATTCAATTCTGTTTTGTTAGATTTAAGCCATGCTTTGAAGTTGGACAATTAATCAGGTAAATAGGTGAGCTGAAAAATATTGTTTAAAATTGAATGGTAATGGAATGCAAGATAATTTGAAGTCTACGAATTTAATATGTACAAATTTTGATCGAGATTTGAGTCTGGTCCAATTATCATGAAACCATTACTAGAGTTCCCAGTTGATACATACCAGAAGAATACGAAAGAAATTTACTGAATTCTAGTGAAATAACTACATTATTAACTACATATTTTTAAATTATTCTAATACTAAAACTATACTACATTCGATTATTAAATAATAACAATATATTTAAAAGAATAGTAATCCACCAAAACTAGCACTATGCGTATTTTTTATTTTTGAAGTTATTGAACAAAATGTAGAGTATATAATTGAGCGGAAATTTATCAGTTGTGTACTTTGCATCGTCTTCAAATAAAACAATTAATTTTATATTTATAACACATTTTATGTATTTCAGAATGTTTCTTCTATCAGTCCTTCAATAAAGGTGTTTTAATTTTGGTCGCTTAATACTGTTCCAGCTTTCACATCTTTATTTACTTGCCTATGCGAGGCTATCTATTGCTATTAAAAATTTCAGGAAAAAACAATTAAAGACTTCATCATAGTCTTCAGAAAATATTTTTAAACTACATTGAAGCTGGAAATAGCAAACTCTAGGTTATCATGCACCAACATGAATTTTGGTGGGTATTTAAGTTGCGCAAGAAACTGACTTTCGAACTGTGCACATCCATGCTATAATTTTAATTTCCACCATGAAGTGAAATCCATAGTTGAGTGGTGACCACAGAATTGAAACTTGTCTTAGAATGTTATCATCAAAATCTAAAATGATCAAGAATATCCCTATTTGAAGTGAAATTCATTACTAATGGTGACCATAGAATTTAGCATGAGCTTAGAATGCTATTATCAGAATCAAAGATGATCAAGAATATTCCTGTCTGAAGTAAAATTCATTACTAATTGTGGCCATAGAATTGAAAATTATCTTAGAATGCTATCATCAGAGAATAAAAAATGATCAGAAATATCCCTGTTTACCAATTCTTTATTTCTTATTTTAGATGTACGTCGAACATTTAGTTCAGATAGACTTCTAGAAGTAGCAACTTCATGCTGCCTATTTTTATATACTCTTTTCTATCAATCCTACTCTTCTTAATATAATCACACTTTTCTTAAATACAGTGATTTAAAATACATCGAATCGATTACGAATAAAAGTGGGTGCCCAGTTTCCATCAAGCGTCCGCTTGGTAGGTACTTCAATACGAAGATAGTTTAAAGTCGTTGCATTTCTTTATTTGTACATTAAGAACTTTCTCTGACTGCCCATTCAAAACACCATGTGGTAAGATAGAAATCATATTTGAATTTATATAAATATTGTTGTACTGTTATAAGCAATAATTTTTCTTTAATATAAAAGAATTCATTTGAATTTCAATGTGTATTACTTCTTTCATCTGCTTATTTGCCTTTCATTGAATAGTATTTCATTGCAAATGTGGAAAGAGGTGAGCATTAAGAATCGAACTGAATTTTAAATGTATATAATTTTTTTTACTTTAAATTTTAATGGAAAATAAATCCATGGAATATATATTATTTCAGACGTAATTTATTTATGCTTCTAGAATTATACTTCATTTAGAAGGGCTATAGAACATGAATAATTCCTAAATTCAATTAATCAGAAGTGAAATCCCAAGAAATATGCTAAAATATTTGCTATTTTTTGCTCATTGAAATGCAAAAATGATATTTCCACAGGTAAAAAATAACAATTTGTTAAAAATTCAAGAGACATAGATAATTATATTTTTCGTTCCTTATGTACGAAGTTCGTGAACTGTGAGGTAAAGAAAATCACTGTGATTCGTAAACTATGCGGGAAAAAATTTCTGTCGTAGCAAAATATATTTACATTGAGTGTGCATTTTCAGATTAAAATATCAAATTTTTTTCTGTTGCTAGAATGCCTTAACATTATACGGCAAAACTAATAATGTATTTTTCTTCCAAGATTTGATTTTTATCGTAACTTTATCATAGGCTAAAGCTTTTGCTCCAAATTTTGATTTTATCATAATTATATTATGCAGATTAAAACAAAGAAGCTTTCAATCAAACAAGCTTTTTCAAACTTAATTTTTTCATATAATTTTACAGATAAAATTGCATAGATTGATTCATACTAAGGAAAGAGAAAAACGTATAATGTATCTTAACGTTCAAGGAAAAAAAATGTTGTTACACGTATTTTCGTTTCATCAAAAAATGGATCTAAATTAATTCCCAATGCAAACTAAACATTTGAAGGCTTTTAATAACATGTTCTATGGCTTAGAACTCTATTTATTTTGGAAGATGATGAATGCACAATAAATCCTAAAGTCATAATTGTAAACATTCACTTTGAAATCTGATACGCTTTGTATTGGAGCAAGGATGCTGAATGTTACGATTATATTTGACCTTATCCAAGTCACTTTTGATGGTTCTCTTTTTAAGATATGATTTGACAGTCTAGAAATAACAATCATCTGAGGAAAATAATATTTAGACAATAATTTTAGTAGTAAAAACTCTAGGAACTTAAGAAAAATTATTTAATTATAAATTATTATTAAAATTATATTTTTTAAAATCCATTTCAGACTTACTAATGTATGCGACTTACAAAAAAATAACAGAAAAAAGGCGTTTTATTGAAAATGCTTGGCGAGTGTGAAAATAATTTTTTTTCGATAAATATGTCGGAAAAATATTTATAAAAGCGTCCTGTTTGTAACAGATGTAAAAGAAAAACAATCTTATATAATTATTTTATTATTTATTTGCATTTATTTTATTATTTCAAATGAAAATATTTCAATTCTGATTCGTTTTCCATAATTTTTAAAACTCAGTATCATGATCTTTCCTTCTGAGAATTGATCTCAAGTGGTGATCACATGTTTTATTTTTATGTCATATTTCCACGTCGTGGAAGGAAAGAAAAGTATCTTACATGAAACATTTATTACAAATGCCTATATTTATTTATAAAAATATGATCTAGTGACAAAAATAGTTTGCGAATAAAATAACCATGCACAGTTGTTATTGTCACGATTTCATGAAAAAGGCTTGATTTCACTCCAAAGATTTATTCACTCTCCTTAAATATATTCTTTGCTGGTACTTACTTTTAACTCCTACCGGCAAAAAACATCTTTTTACGTTTTTCAGATTCAGTTCAAAAGCAGATAGTTCGTATTTATATGTGTATTTTCTTAAACAACCACGGATAAAGCATTCTTACGATTTCAGAGATATAATTAAATACAAAAAAAGATAGGTTCATTCACTTTAATAGCTAAGTTTTCTGACCTGAAAGCTAAGAGATCAAAATAATCGGTCGCTTTGAGGGTTAAACGACAAATTATATCCGTTAACACTTCTGCATTAAGAAAAACTCATGAAATTTTTATTACTTATTACGGAAAATTACAGAAGCCGTTCTGTGTGAAGTACTGAATTTATGAAAGCGTATTTCCGCGTCTTTCATCTTTTTTTAATAGTAGAACAGAAACCACTAATTTCAAATAGAGAGTAATTTGCTTAAAACAAGGAAAAATAAAAATGTATTTTCAATAATATTATGAATTTTAAATTTGTATGGGAAAAATAAAAAAGAATCTGTAAATGCTATCTCGTATTCGTGAAAACAAAGTCAATATAAAGTACTTAATGAGACAAACGTACGTTGCTTTTACTCATAACGAGTGTGAAATATTCAAATAATTTTATCATAGAAAATTAAATGAAAACGTGAAGAAAGAGTCGAAAATATGATTTTTATAACTGATATTAATTTCTACTCCGAATGCGTAGTTAAAGATACATTAATTTTACATGCTTAATATTAAGTGTGAATAATACAGAAAATTAACTCTCTTGCAAAAATGTCTTTAATGAAAAATTAAGAATAACCACTCATTAAAAATAATTAAAATTGACTACGTCACTGCAGAAAAATTCACCGCTTAATTAAAAACATATTTGTGCTTTAATTATTAATTTGAACTACAACAATATAGTGAGTAATACATTAAATATTCTAAAATAAATATAATATATTAACCGAAAAAAAAACATGAGATTAATGCTATGTGGTTTGAGTATTAAAAACTGAAGAAATATTTGTTTCAGATGCGTGAGAGGTCAAAATAAAATATGAAGAGTTTATTCCTAGAAAAATATCGATAAATTTCTAGAGTGTTAATCTAAATAAAGTAATTTTCAATATTTTTAGAGGTTTTTCTGTCGTTTCTATGTGAGTTTGTTCTTCTAACTTCAACACATAACGAAGAACTTAAACTTAATAATAAACACATTATACAAAATTTCTAACATAACGAATGCCTTTTTAATAAAAACAATTGCTGGAAATAAATTGTATATACAATACTGTAATAAATATAGAAAATGCATTTGTATTAATAAAGTAAAGAAATACATTTAACATTTTTATCTAAGCAGATATTCAGAAATTAACCACATAAATTTTCGAAAAATTTATAAAATTTTTATTGTAAAATTATGGTTAATAATGTAATAACTGAATTGACATCTTACGTGTTTGCAGAAATTATCCATGTATTAAACTATGCACATGCTTCTCATAATTGGAAACAAAACAATAGGTGGGCAATAGCTGGTAAATCATGAGTCGTGTATCGAATTTGTGATATAGAAATTGGTCGTCAGCTCAAAAGTCATCAAAACAGGTCACGTGACAGAAGAGGCCATAAAATGTGTCAATGTGTTGTAGGTAATGAAAGCATCCATTAGTCAGATCGTGTCCATGATCCGTAATTTGATGACTCGTTGAAAAGGACGCTTGCCGGAAGCAACCAATCGGAGCGAGGAATACTGCAAACAATAATATGACGTAATCCTGATAGACTGTCATTGTGATTTTCTGTTTTGAGTAAGAGATCTGACTGTCAATACCGTCATCGCACACCATCGAAAGGTAAATAATTTGTTTCCCTTTTTTTGTTTATAGTATAATATTTTATGTGATTTTTGTGTTAAAAATCTTCTCAGGTCTATTGTTTCCAATTGTAGTTATTATATTTATGTATTTATAATAGTATTTGCAGGCTAAGTAATAAGCTATTCAAAATTTCATTTTATAAAAGTTTTAAAATATAAATTACCAATATTTTATTTTTAGGATATTGTAAGCATGAATTTTTCAGAACTTTATTTAAGAAATGTGTGTTTTTAATAAAAACTTTCAATTTTTCAAATACTGTTTATTTGTTAAAATTTTTTCGTAAATATAACAATTCTATTTTGTATTCTTTATCTTACATAATTTCTTCCATCTTTTCCAAGTCAGGCATTCTTACTTTCAGTTCTTAGGGTAGATTTTGATATCCATCTGAAAAAAAGAATAAAAAATATTTTAAATATTTTATTGTTGTACAATAATCGTAGTGCTAAGAGAAAATTTTGACTAATACGAATATTTGACAATAATTACATATATTCATACATTCAATAAAGACAGATATTAAATTCCACTTTTGATTTTTCTTGGAGAACGCTATCATCCGAACTTAGTTAGAAATAAGTGATTACTTTCTGCAAAATATCATGTTTTTCATATTTAAATTATAAATTTGGATAATGTTTTACCTTATGATTTCTTTAAACAGTTTCTTCGAGATTTCAACTGTACACAATTAATTAATCATTAAACCACCTCTCCGTATAGCCCCTTAGTTATTTTGCTCCCTCTGCTATCCTACTAACTAAGTAATCCTTTGTTTTGGGAATAGTTGTCGAATTGATTCAACTAAGAGTTCACAGAAAATTTTGGACATTGATGGATTCCATGTAATTTTTTGTATCGAGACGTTTAACGTCTATCAATGGCTTGATTTTAGCTGGTAAATTCAAAAACAGAAAATTATAGATATTTTTGGATTCCACTTAACTTTTGTATCGAAACGTCTATGAATGGTTTAATTTTAGTTTGTAAATTCAAAAATAGAAAATTTTAGATATTTATGGATTCCACGTAATTTTTGTGTCGAAACGTCTAACATCTATGAATGGCTTAATTTTAGCTTGTTAATTCAAAAATAGAAACTTTTAGATATGTATGGATTCCACGTAATTTTTGTATCGAAACGTCTAACGTCTATGAATGGCTTAATTTTAACTTGTAAATCCAAAAATAGAAACTTTTAGATATTTATGGATTCCACGTAATTTTTGTATCGAAATATAACGTCTATGAATGGCTTAATTTTAGCTAATTCGAAGCACGAATGACGGACGAGGATGACAGTTAAGTGGTTAA
>BGPR01050106.1:0-11139 GCA_013235015.1 Araneus ventricosus
CTCCAAACTACTGATCTGAAGTTTCAAAAACACCAAATATGTATCTTTGCAAAAATTGGAATTTTTTCTGAAATAAAGAAAATTTATCAAATTAAATAATTCAAAACAAAAAGTGAAAATTCTTTGATACTGGTTTCAAGCAAATACTCTGACCTCCAAAATTAAGTCTCTAGTCGACAAGAAAAAAAATGGGACACCTCTGTAACTCAGATATTTATAATCACATCTTCAAAAAACTAGTGTCAATGTTAAAGACTCAAGGGGACAGGTTTATTCAGACTGACACAGTTAATTAATTGTTATCTCGAAATTTTTCCAATTATGCCCGATTTTTTTTTCTTCTTTTTGCTGTATGGATTCAAAATTTTTTCACAGAGTTCTGATGATAATTTTTGAGTTATATGGTTTAAAAAATGACAGTTCTAATGTTAAACGAGTCATATAAAAGTTTGATAACATCTCGGAAATTATGCATGCTTCTCAAAATTTTTTTCACTCACTAAAACAACATAATCTTCCTACATAAAGTTATAAAATAAATTCATAAAGAAAATAAATTTAAGATTGTTAATAAATTTTTAAACAGGAGTCTGAAAAAAAAAAGAGAATTGTAACATAGTAAAATTTTTACATGAAAGCAAAGCCGAGATACTAAAACGTAGGAATCCTTAAAATATGGGTATAAATATAATAATTTTCGAAATATTTGCAAAACCTGCAAAATCCGCACAGGCGAAACACCCACTTGTTGGGGAACTGTATATTTTCTATTCATGAAACACGAGCTTTAAGTCATTATAAAATCGTGGTTCAAAAAATATTTTTATTTTCAGACAACTATAATATGAAATGGATTCTTCCTTTTTTCAAAAATTTCTTAAATCAATTGATATAAAATTTGTAGAATTTCTTATAAGAAGAAAGAATAAATTAAACTGTTGAAGTGCAATTTTTAACACATTATTTATACATTATTTTCTTTCTTTCCTTCTTCGCCAAGATTTAATTATCAATGGCTAGTTGTGCAAATAATGCATATTTATGATTTTTTAAAATAAAAGTTAACATAATATGTAATTTTATCGCACCAATTTTCGGTTTCTTTTTATACTTCTCAATGATTCAGAAGCATTAATTTTTAATGAACACTGAATTTCTTTACAAGATTTGGGGATTGAAATAGTGATTATTTTATTGTAATATTTCAAATTAAAAAAAAATGGGAAAACTTATAAAAGAATTACCTAATTGTCAATCACCGTCATTCTCATTCAAATTAGACAATAAAACATATTTTCTTATCGTATAACATCATTGAACAAAAATTACTAAAATAATATGTTAAAAAGCAAACTTTATAGCATTAAAACAACTATGCTAAGAAACAAAGGATATATTTGTAACTCATATCTGATGCAATTTTGCTAATTGTATTCTTCAGGTTCGAATGGAAATCTCCAGTGCATCAAAAGCTCATAGTAGATGAATGCTGCCTGATCCTTTTCCAATAGTTTTTTTCCCCTTTTTCATTAACTGTCTATAAGTATGATGATAAAACCATATACCAAATTTCATCCATCTAGCCATTTTTGAGTCATTGCACCCACATGCACGTGATCGGATAGACAGATTTCCTCCCAAACATAGTAAAAATCTACTATTTTGGTGTAAAGACCACATACCAAATTTCTTTCCTCTACTCATTCCATTTTTGAGTTATCGCATTCTGAGACTGAAGGATCCAATTCCAAATTATTATTTTTTTGCTACAGTGAGGTCTCAAACGTGAAGATTCACCAAAATCTTCAGATCGAATTGTTTGACAATTATGATACTCTGTATACTTTGTAAACTAGAAAATAAACCATAGTGGTCTCCCCAAAACTTTCTCGTATCCGTCCTAACGCAGGTGGGGAATAAATACACAGAGTGGCACTAACATAGATGATTTCCCGATGTGGGGGAAAAAACAATCCAAACTGCAAAAAAGCACACCAAACATCCTTAATACAGGTGGCGAAAAATAAGGAAAATGGCATAAAACAAGTTTACCTTGGAGCTCACCAAGGCAAAAGGCGGATTCTTGCCAATATGCAAATGGCCTTGCATACGGTAAAGAAAATCATTATGGAATTTGAATGCTTTTTTTCAACCGATTGAAACTAAAATTGGACACAGATCTACAATTAAGATAAGAAGGCCACATATCAATTTTATTTATCGTTGTTATAGGGTTAAGGAGTTATCGTGTCCAAAAGTATACTATTATACAGACCAATAGGCTATCAACCCTTCAACAGATTTAGTACAAAATTTGACATGGACTTACATTCCTGATGATAAAACTATGTACCAAATTTCATCTATCTAGCTATTTAAGTTTTTGAGTTAATGTGTTCAGATGAACATAGACAGACTTAAAGTGGATGGATTTTGTCCAAAATTTGATAGAAACATAAAAATTATGTGTAAAGATCACATACCAAATTTCATCCCTCTAGCTTCAATAGTTTTTGAGTTATTGCATTCACAGACAGACTTAATTCCAAAATTATGTTTTTAGGACTCAGGGAGGTCAAAAACATGGAGATTAATCAAAATCTCGAATTCGAATTTTTTGACGATTAAAATATTCTCTTTGTATACGAGAAATTAAAAAAGCTAACTCCAAATAGTATTTCATCACCTTCAATATCATCCATACACAGGTCTTTCAAACAGATAACGTCTGGCAAATTAACATTTATTTCTGTAATTTAAAACCTTAACATTTATCTAATCTATTGATTGAATTAAAAACCAAAAGGATAATATCCTTATTATTAACAAAAAAAAGATAACCTGTTTCAGCTTAATGAATTTCCTATCTGATTAACAATCGTTTCCGTTTGAAAAAATAATTGCCTCCTTTTATAAATTCATCGGCTTAAAATGTCAATATGTATCTTCGTTTCGCACCAATGAACTAAAACTTCATTTGAAAACATCAAAATCAATGCATTTCATTCATAACAAATATTTCTGGTTGTTAATAAAATGCTTTTAGGGCTGGGGCCTTGATTATGAAATAATTTTAAAAGTAACAAAATGCTCAAAATTTCATAAAATAATTAGAATTTGAGGGAAAATACTCTTATTAAAGATAAATATGATTAATTTTCCATAATTTCAGTGAAAAAAGACTGAAAGAAAAGCATATTTTGCTACTGATGAGCTGAAATTTAATTAATATACCGTCTTTGGCATCTTAGTTCTATTCACTTAGAGTTTTTAGCAAACCAAATTAATCTCATCGCGAGAACTACTCCAATTTGATGCACATCTAGAAAAAGACCTGCTGGATCGAGTTATGCAAAAATATTGGCTTCCATAATGGAAAAATTTTGAACCAGCAGTTAATTAACTCGGTTAATCAGTTTGTCATTCTGAATAAATCTGTACCCTCGAGTCATTAACATCGACATTAGTTTTGTGAAGTTGTGATAATATCTATCCGAGTTGAGAGGAGGTGTTTTTTTTTTTTTTTTTTTGACGACCGTACAACCTGTTTTTTGAAGTTCACCATTAAGTGAATGCAAATAAAGGTAAATTAAATAATAATTTTTTGACTAATGGTCATTCCTTTATTCAGAAAATTTTTGTCTTGTTTTAGAACTACAATGGTGTGTGGCCTCCGAGGAAGAATCGCCATTTTAATTCTTTTCCAATTTTTTTCCATTTTGCTTTCATTCTAATTGTATTTTTCTTTCTAATTTTCTTACTTGTGTTTCAATTATTTGATAATTTCTGTTTGTAAATACATTTATTTCTGTTTATAAAATTTTTGGAATATTCTGATGATGAAATCACTTAATGCTGCTGCGTTAGCGTGCATAAAAGGTGTATTGTTGTCATTTTTATTAATGTTTACTTTTTCTACATTTTTTAACTTAATTTTTGAAGTTCTAATTTTGTTTCTTGTATTCTATCAGAAGCAGCTGCATATGCGCCTTTCTGTATAATGCAAAAGAATTTTAATTAATTTTTAATTTAATTTCCATAAATATTTAATTTAATTTTCGTTAAATTTTTTCAATTATAACTGTCAAATAAAGGTAAAAAATATGGTTATATGAAGGATGTTGGGCAACATTAATTAAATGTAAGAAGTATACCTACCACTTATTTTTAAAAGAAATTGGTTTTTTATTGAAGCCAGAAGGAAAATAATGAATATCTTGCTTTCATAATTTGTGAACAATTTCTAAGAAAGCTTGCTAGCCTTCTATTTGATCTATGAAGATATTGTTGGTAATGTCTCAGAGAAATCATTCATTTATTCATTAAGGCATGGCATGGGACTGGGTGGATAGAAATGGGTTTGATACTAGCTGATGTTGCTAAAAGACTTAACCCTTTGCAATGCAGCATGCCAGCAAATGGCACACCTAATTTCACTCGCTTCTCAACAGTTAAATTCAACTATAAATGGGAAATAATAGGTTTAGGATATGGCTAATAGTACTCCTTTTAGAATGTATATAGCAGCCTTATGAAATTCAGTTTCGGAATAAGAATTATTAGAGATAAAGTTTGGGAAAATTCCTTAACTCAGAGATAAGAAATTTTTTTCAGTTCTACATGTTTACAATTTTAGCAAATTAACTCGAAAATTTTCTTTCAATATTTTTGAAGTTTTAATTTATGATTTTCTGTAAGATTCAGCAAAATTTTTTGTGTGTATCAAGGTGGCTGTATCTGAGGGGGATGTCGTATGAGGTGGGTGACGACCCCCCTCAGAATGAAGTAGGGTTTTTTAAAATTTTTTTGGAGATTCTATGTCTAGACAATAAACTAAATCCATTCATGATGTTTTTTCATCATATTTCAAAAAAGTTAATGCCTTGCGCCGCAAAGGGTTAACGTGTCTTGCAGCTTGGTCCAAAAACTCTGGGATCAGTTACAACCAAATATTCATTTTAGAGGACTTGCTGCAGGTTGGCAATGTGTTACAACCCTAACAGAAGATTGCTTCAAGTACTCTTTCAGACTAAAGAAGGAGGATCAATACTCTGCTTCAGTTTCATTTCAGATAACCTCACCTGAACAGGGTTGAGAATATCAGATACTATGGTGTGAAGACACCTTCACAATAAAGAATTGTATGCAAGAAGATTTACTTCGTTTGAATTTGTGTTACGGGATTTGAAGCAACAATGGCTATTATCCCCTACTTCCAATTAGATGCAGTGCTGATCGTTCCAGAAAAACCTGAACAGGTAGTTCCATAGCAAAGGTTAAAACAGTCCTTGACAGTATTAAATCAATCCCAGTGGCAATTCAGAGGACGTCAAAATGGAGAATAAACAATGGATCCAAAACACTTGTTGCCAAATGGATGCAGCTAATCAATGTCGAAGTACTTCAGAGTTTGAACAAAGATGAGAAGTTGATTCTTGTTGACGAGAACATGAGACAAAAGTACATCATAAGTGATGTTTGCAGAAACTATATTTAAATTTCTCCAGAGTGTAACTCTAACAGATGCATATTTTTGGCATCTTAGTAGAATGTGAGAGATGTCATTTATTTCGTTGCATACTCTGCACAAAAGATCGGGATGGAGGTTAAATCTAGAAAGGAGACCTGGGGTTGTAATAGTTTTGCTAATAATGCGAGCAATTAATCTGTCTTGTACTCGGTTACCAGTCCATTTAGAAATGGTTAGAATGTCCGGGATGTTTCCAATTAATAATTGATATTTACTTTTATGGTAGCTTTCTTCAGTTTTTTGGAATGATTGCTTTTTGAGATGGGAAAGAATGTCTTCTGAGGCAATCCAATCTATGTAAGGAGAAAAGTCTGATACTTGCTTTGCGATAGAGTCTGCCTTTTCATTCCAAGAAACCCAGAATGAATGCAAGAAGATCACTTGTGTGTGTGTTCCTCTTCATCAACAACAGAGAAGTGACCATTTACATTGGGCAGAAGAGAATGTTACCTGGATCAAATGGCAATGAGCCTCTGTACTCTTCACAGACGAGTTCAGATTTACTCTGGGGAGTGAGTCAGGTCATTTGTTGATATGGAGAGAAGACAGAGGAGGTGGAATCATTGTTAGAGCTGAAATCTTTCTGCATGGTCACACTGACCTCCCTGTGCACCATGAAGGAACTCTCACTGTTGTCAGATATGGAGACAAAATTCTTGATCCATATTTCAGACAATATGCTGGAGCTATTGGCGAGGAATCGGTCTTCACCGAGCTAGATTTGTTGAGGATCAAGGTTCGGAGCAAATGGACTGGCCATCTCAATCTCCAGACCTGAATCCGACAGACGATCTTTGGGACTATCTCGGAAGACAGGTGAATGGTTTTTGCTTCCCATTTCAGTGTTCAACAAATTAACTGAAAGAATGGCAAATCGGTGCTGCCAATGCATTACAGCTAATAGGGAACAAATTCCTTATCAAAACTCATTTATTTATTTTTTAACAGATATCTCTTATTTATTATTTTCTCCAACAGTGGTCTTTTAAAAAATATATAATAATTTAATTGCAAAATATGCCTGATGCTAAAATTAGGTAAAATTCATTAAATAACTCTTTTATTACACAACTGATCCAATTTTAATGTTATGTTTATTTGCTTGCAAATTGGACACAGAAAACAGATTGTACCTGACATTTGGAAATCAATGTATTTTGTATATGTTTGTCATTAATGTAAATATTTTGTGGATATTTACTGATAGAATTCAATGTTATAACAAACTGGTGTTTAAAATAATACTAGACAACAAGGATTTATGATTTTAAGGATTTTAGAATTTTTTTTCTCTTATTAAGTATAGAACGGTTAAATTCAATACATTTTTTTAAAGAATTTGGATATAAAGAAAAGAAATAACCAAACAATTTAATATATGAAATGACAAGTAACATATATAAGTGATAAATATTTGCAATAACAACATTTACAAGCAACCTGATAATATTATGGAACATTTAAAATTAAATGGTTTAAAGAAGAACTCAGCTCGTATTTTTGTTTATTTTTCAAAAATCCAGGTGAGTTATAAACAGCAAATACATGAAAATCAAATAATTGTATTAAGTCAATTAAATTTTACATTATCTAGATAAATTTTTCCAGATCAGAAAAATAACTTCAAAATACAATTTATCTTTTAATTTTATACTAAAGTTGAAAAGCAGCTAATAGCTTCAAGGGTTAGGTTTGATCTAAATATGAATTTTATTTCATCTATTTATTTATTTCTGATAAAAAATGATAACGTTTTTCTGCACTCTAAACATTTTAATTATTGCCACAAAGCTATAAAGTTGTTTCCCTGAGATGATAATCTTGGCGACAAACTTGGCGATCTTTGAGACAGATTTGGCGACAGAAGGAATTTTCTAGAAGGACCTCGAACTTTCAACCTATTTCTACTGGCTTCATGAACTTTCTGGAGATTACGTCGCTTCCCACGCAATGAAGTCACTTCCTGTTGAAAAAGTATAAAAGCAAGCTCTCAAGCCAAGAAGAGCCAGTTGGAATTAGATCAGCAAGCACGCTGGTGAGCTGATAAGAAACCTTTGAGAGCCGTGTTGAGATTTATCGGTAATCTCTGTTGTGAATTTTTACAAGTGCTGTTTTAATACTTGTGCTACGATTCTTTTCTTAGAATATTTGTAAAATAAAGAGCTTTCTTTTTTTAATCCTGCTTATCGGATTGCGTTCACATACACCCACAAGACAATTTTGTCACATTATATTTCTAATGTACAGCACACAGAAACAGTGGTTTTTAAGATACATTTTAAACAAATTTTAACAAAATCTGTTAACCATTTTAAACGTGATATTTTAAAAATTAACTACAGATAGCTTAAAAATTATGGTTCTACCACATTGTCTGCTTTTTACATATCAGCAATTTACCGACAAAAGGCAAAGAATATTAATTAGTTACTTTTTTTGGTACTTACGTATTAACGTCACCGCAGCTACAGATTGGCGGTAATGCGCCAATAAAGAGCAATCTTGCTTACAAAAACCGCCAAATTGGCGTTAATACGCAAGTACAAAAACTGCCAAATTGGCGGCACTTAAAAACCGCCAAATCTGTGGCTGCGGTGGCATTGGCGGCAATTAAAAACCGCCAAATCTGTAGCTGCGGTGGCGTTAATACACAAGTACAAAAAACCGCCAAATTGGCGGCACTTAAAAATCGCCAAATCTGTAGCTGCAGTGGCTTTAATACGTAAGTACCCTTTTTTTATATACACAATGACCGAACTAGCGCTGCTCTTCTTTGATGTAAAATTGCTTTCTTATTTTCTTGTTTGCATATCTGATTTTGCTTCCTGAAAACAGATTCCCCTCCCCATTAGCCTCATCAATGCATCAAGAAGCATTTTAATCAATCGCATCAAAGGACAAAATAACACCAAACAGACAAATTAATTTACCTTAACTTCTCATCACACTTTAAATTTATGATCTTCAAAAAGGTTTCTACAACATTCTTCCAATTGTTATCAATTAATCCAGTGCCATAACCTATAAACCACAGTTCCAGCATCTGATTAAGCACTTGTGGAGCTTCTGCAAGCACTTGTAAGGATTTTGATGCTCGTGGTAAAACCCTAACCTGTAAAAAAAATGTAAGATAACATCCGGATGAGAATTCAGGACTCAGTCTAAGGCAGATTTAATATTAATCAAGTAACTAAAATGATTTCGAGCTAGCAGACTATCCATTTATTAAAGTAACTTTTTAGTATGTTCAATGATATCTCCGCACATACACAATGACATTCTTTTCTAACATTCATCACAAACCAACTATTAGAGAGATCCCAACATCATAAATGCTTTAACACTTTCACTGCAGTACAAAAGTGATCGACAGGTGATATGAGGCATATGACTCAAAGTATTCTTGTTCTGCAAAGGGATATGTAACCACACTAATGAAAGATGGTGCAAGTCAACTAAGTCTTGACTAAAACTTTATTGTTGTCTGCCGCTTAGTACAAAAATCACTTTTCATGATAATGCAATCAAAAGTGGATTATTTAAGCCTTATATAATGTTAAAAATGTCTAAGAAGATATTTCTTAAATGAACTAACTGAGATAGGCAATTCTCGCTTGTCAGCGAGAGGACTTATACACGAAAAAGTGTTAAAGCTGTAAAATTATATGAAACTTCGAACATGCCAGTTTTTATTTTACTGAAAGGAAAAGAAATGAAAACAATGAATGATTGTGCTCAGAGAAATCATTAATCACATACTACTAATAAAGCACAGCATTGAGAAAAACTAATCAAAGTTATACAATAAATATGACATGTATAGTTATGTTCGACATGCGACTGTGCTGACACATGAATTGTATCTCTTATTTTGAGTTTTCTTCTAGAGGAGACTGATGCAGAAAAGTAAGCATTAGAGATAATGTTAATTCTTATTTCATTTCAGACTATATTCAAACTCTATACTTCCTCTATATTAGAATATTTAAATTAAATTAAAAAAATAATGATAAAATAAAGATAAAATTTGTGGATTCTAACAATGATCATATTCGGGCACAACAACACAATAAATATTATGTATGAACCAACTGTACCTAAAGGTAACTAGTCTATAACAATAAAAGATTATGCATGTGTTCGTAGTATTGCTCAGGGGTCAGATTTAGAACAAAATACCATACAGATTTAAAATAAAAATACATCAGGTTGATTTAAAAACATTGGGAGAATTTTTTTTTCAAAATTTTAAATTAGAGAAATCACGTAAATTGTCTAAAATTTTAAAGGCCTAGAAAATTTACAAAAAGTTCAAGATATGTTTCTTGTTTCTGAGAATACTTCAAAACTAGAAATAAGTACACGCTGTCAATGTTTTCATAATCCTAAAATCCATATAAATTGCACCTTATGCAGCCAGGATGCAAAGATCCTTATGTTCAAATCAGTGGTCTAAATATTAGGTTCTGAGAACATTAGAAAATAATTAAAATTTATTAAATTACAAAAAACATTGGACCTTTTACTCCTTATATTGTAAATTTCACAAACTTACCATTTGGTCGTTTGGGCCAATTACAAGTATAGGTAAACGCAAATTCTCAAGCAGCGTCTTCATGGTACATGGGTCATTTACATGAGTCTTTAAACACATTTCCAAATTAATATCCTTGTAACACTCCATGATCTTTCTATAAAATTTTTCAAGCTAAAAGAAGAAGATTTAAGTTTAAGTAATAAATTTCACTCAAAATATCAATTTCAAACAGAAATCAAGATGCATAACTCAAAACATTATGAAATTTTAGTGAAACGTAAGTTAAGGAATATTTATGCAAAGACGTTTACAAAACCCATTTAATCAAAAATGCATTTACTGAAAATCATTGAAATATATAATAAATCTTATAGTGTGTTTTGTATAAAAAAACTTTATCAAAAACAAGTACATGCCTCAAACATACAGTTACTCTCTGCCCGCCACGAGAACTGTTGCCGCCACATTGTATAGTTTACGGCGGTCGATATAGAAACAGATTATTGTAGGAAGAATCCATTTCTAGTAGGTAGAAGTTCATTGAAATGTGTTCCACCGCAAAATGGCACCAAGAATAAAAATACTCCAACTTCCGTTGGATTCCTCTTATTCGAAATGGATCTTCCCCAGCATAACCAGTTGCTATAGCGACCGCCATAAACGAGACAATTTGGCGGTGACAGTACAAGAAGTTGAATTGAAATGAAATTTCAGTACTTAATGCTGTCAGCGTCTTATAATGTATTTTTAACCTTTTATTTGTTGATAATTTATTTTTTTAGAACTACTCATAATATTTTTGGGTATGATCTGTTCTAATTATAGCTCTCTTAGGTTGTAAGTCTGTAACTTCCATGCTCTCTTTGTTGTTGTTGCACAGTCCACAAAGTACTCTCCAACTATTTCAAAAATTACTTTTTTTTAGAAACTTTAAATTATTTAACAAACGCATAGAAAAGAAACTCAAATCTATATTGAAGGATGATACACACAATTATGACCCTACATTACCCCACAATTATTCTTATATGTAGCTTGGTGGTAGTTAGTTGGTGGCTATATGTAGTTTGGT